>KZ308369.1:669527-764148 GCA_000376725.2 Ladona fulva | reverse complement strand
GCCTTTATAATTATATCTAATTCTCAGAGTTGATATGGAACATATTTACTTTTAGATTTTATACCTACTGATTTTTCTAGAACATAGTATTTTTGCCATAAGTAGGTTACCACATTAGATACTGATTTAATTACCAAATATTCCTTCCTTACATTAATCATTGTAAAATCTACAATTTAAATATACATCTTATTTATCATTTAGCAAATGGAGATTAATAATTTTCGTGTATAATCTATTTCATTAATCATGCCATAATTGTGCTAATGGCAATATCCACACCAAGGTTGAATCAAATTAGGAGAAACCATGGTAGTCACCCAAATGAATCCGTCGCATCTAACGGATAAGTGAATTCACGAGAATGAAATTAACAAGGGCGGAATTAATAATATTAAAATTCTTGTTTTTTACGATTAGCATTACGTATTAGTGATTATATTGCAACATATTTCTCCATAAAAAACTTCCCAGAATCTAGTTGTAAGATTTTTTACTATTTTCGTGCTTCACTCTGATCATTTGGCCTCCTAAAATGAACTTCACAATTTTCTATGTTAATTCCACATCTTCCACGAGGAATACGGGACTTTGATGGCATATTTTCTCTAGTGAACTCAACCTCTTTCTTTTCTCTGGTGTATTTAAAGTAGACGAAAATATCTTGGCTGGGATTCTATTCTAGATATCTTTACGAAGGTGAAAGTACAGAAGATAAAAGAGGCAAAGTAGAAACTTAAAGTCTTTGTTTGAACCCTTACGTCGGAGTTTGGTGTATTTTATCCTTATCTCAAGTGGGAAAATCTTTTGCATTCTCTATTGAGGAGTAAAAATCTGTATTTTTGAATTCAGCGGAGAACTCAAAATCATTACCCTCGTATGGGATCTGTGCGATGCCATTTTTATTATTTATGCAGAAGGTGGTACTACAGATTTGGAAGTCACAGTTAGGCTGAGGTTAACTTAATCCGTTGATAATTTACAATAATGAGTCATCGTCTATTTGTTCCACGAAGATAAGAGATAAGAATTAACGTTGGACTTGTTTAGCGAATTTAGGGAGAGCTAGTAAGAGGCACCAGAGATCACGCTACTCCCTTGCTTATGTGTTCGCTCGGTATGGTAGTGTAAGCAAAACTACAGGGCTAGATTCTGTTATCATTATTTTCATAGAATAATTTCCTCACTGGAGAGTCATACGTTAAAAGCTAAACATGTTGAGCAGAAAGTATGCATTCATGTAGAGGATATATGATACAGCAGACATGTGTTAAATATTTATCCATTGAACCATTTTTTTATGTCTCCATTTTATGTAAGTTTTAAGTTACATTTTTAAGGTTCCAAGTTAATAAAAATGCGAATGGAAACCCCATCCATAATTAATTGCGTTAAAACTGATGAAAGCGGAAACGTAACTCATTACATATACGAGTATATGAAATTTTGATTCGCTTATAATTCTCTCATTTCATATTAATAATCGAAGCTTCCTCTTTACTTTCTGCGCATTCCATTATAATTAACTGATTCAGTCCACGTTTACAAGTTATGGATTAAATGAAGGTTGCTTCACATTCCTCAGGAATGTTATCACTTCAACGCCGAGCGCTAACAATGCTTTTGACACCATATCTCTTTTTTTATCCTATCGTCTTATCAAATAATAGGATATGAGAGTTGGCTCGAATTTTTTTCCGAGATTTTGTATCTTTCGTAACTTCCACTACGATTTATCGGTCGTTTATAAAAGATTTGTGAATTATTCGTGAACACTCGAAGATTTCCTTTTTTAATAAAAATCGAAAAAAAATTAAATGTATTTCCCGTTGGGTTTATTATAGTTTGCACGTCTATTAGTGCAAATAATTTTTTTTCCTTCTCATCCTACATATCGTACATCTATATTCTACGTAGGAATTTATCATAGGAGTAAAATACATGATTCTACAACTTGGACAAAATGGAGATTTCAATATACAGCTGAGACATCTTGCTGGCGACCCTTTCTGACTTTTTTTTCTACTACCTTAAAACTGGTATTTAGCGCAAAAAAATGATCTACAGAAATTTTTGAACACTTGGCATATTTTGCCAACAACCCATTCATACCACATCACCAAATATGGACCACAATGATACAATAGTCGGTTTTCACACTTTATGAAGAGTCAGTATGATCCGAATTACTAAGCAGACTCGTGTAAACGAGATACAATAGTTTACGAACCAATTTAAGAGATAAACACTAGATCTTTTCTTAGCTGCTATCTCCTTACACAATACCTATTCGTCCGTCCTTAATTCCCTATATTTCAGAAAGAGCAAGTTCTTATTCCAAGCAGGAAAGAAAGTCGACAAGAAATATGTTTAGTAGAAAAAAGTGGGAAATAACTGTCCAATTCAATAATAATAATAGTAATAATGAATTTTTAATTTGTATACAAATAAAAAAGTCAAACGGACGGATATGAAAAGAATACTTGGCGGGAGGATTTGTGATTCATATTTGATCCAGATATTTTAGGAACAGAAACTGTGAGATTTTTTTATCTATCAATGTTATATTTTATTTGATGATTTGACTCTCCATTATTTGGTATATCGTCTCAACTCATGTCTAAATAAGGTTTAATATTTTGGCTAAGGCAATTTGAATTTATGTTGACCAAGAGAAGCTTTTATTCCGATACACTCAGAAATTGTTAAGCTCAGAATTCAGAGAACGAAGGACGTCTTCCCTTACAACACAAGTCCATTCTTAACAGTTTCCGGAAAGGCTGGAAAAACTTTCTTTGGGTCACACAGTAAAATTTGCACATTGAAACCTTAATAAATAAAACAGTGAAAAATTTACATAGGTTGATTATATNCAAAGACTTTTTAATACCTAGAATAAAATAGAAAATAATTGAAAAAGGCAATAAAAACATCTTTTGGACGTAATAATTGTTTTACGGAATAACACTTTATAATTATAGCCAGTTTCAGAGTTGCTGATGGCATCGAACGTACATTTGCAAATATTCCTTAGATTGGGTACAGGGTACTCCAATCTTCGCTTGCCATACATGTTATACAACTTAGGAACATTAAAAATGACGCTAATCGTATTATAACATATGTTTGACAGAATACAATAACAGGAGTTTTGGTCAAAGTTGTTTAATATAAATAGATGAAAATGCATTCTGGGGGCATAATGTTTAAGAATAAACAATTTTCTGTGGGAGATATCTTGGGTTCATTCATTAGAATCGGCCATGAGTTTGAGCACTTTAATTTGAATTTTCTTCACTTTTTCAATTAATAAATGGAATAAAATTTGGAACGAGAGACAAGGTATTGTAGTTGATTATCAATTGCTCTTTTTAAAGATGCAAATAAATACCTTGTATTCATTATAGGTGATTAAGAATAAGTGGGATTGCATATTTGAATTGATAGAGAGATATTTATCTTTCCATCCAAAATCATTTATGCACTATAAAAATGAACTGCATGCTGACTTTTCAAATGATTCCTTTTACCTAGATTTATGTAAGGTTTTATATAGATGTACCTAATATCATTCGAATTTTTTCTCGTGGATGAAATTACGGCAGTGATTTAACCTCCATGTTAATGTCCGTGACATTTACCGAAAACGGAGATGTTTTGCCATTAACCCGTTCATTACAGCTCGTCAAATGTGGACCGCCTCTAATTCTCACAATATGATCTACATCGTATTCCTCATCATGTGGACGAGAGCGCTAAATTAATTTCCTGTATTTGCAGCCGTCGGGCTTCCACCGCTGTTAGCTGGCCAAGGACCGCTTTTCCTGGTGGAACCACCTCCTCGCCTAGAGTTTTCCAACAGCTCCGGGGGGCGATTGGACTGCGCTGCCCAGGGTAGTCCTTCCCCCGCACTCAGGTGGCTCCTCTCTGACGGGGCCCCCGCCCTTCCCATCCCGGGTTTGAGACTCAGTCTTCGCAACGGAAGCCTGGCATTCCCGCCGTTCCCTCCCGCATCCTTCCGGCCAGATGTTCACGCTGCTACCTACAGATGCGTGGCGACTAACGCTCTTGGCCGAGTGCTAAGCCGGGAGGTGAAGCTGAGGGCAGGTGGGTGGAAGTGGGAGCCCCTCCGCTAATGGAAGTGCACAATTTGCTAATGCATCACGTGATCTGTCTGACAATGGTCTCTCTTCTGCCGGCGTGGGTCAGATGGTGAAGTCTTTTCTCGCCGCCCTCGACCCCATTCGTGCTCACCCCCTTTCACTAGCGAATCATTGCGGCGTCGGGGTTTCGCGTTCTCGCGAGCCTTCTCTCCGATTAATAGGGTGTCTTTTGCATGATCCGATTCCTCGAAAAGCCCCTCCAAGGATATTCTCATCCCCGAAAATCAGCACTTTTCTCTCGGATGCTGCTTTTTTCTCCTTCAGTCATAATCAATTCCTCCGTATCTGCGCTCCGCTCTCTCTCTACGTCGATCGTCCCAGATAGCGTCGTTTCGGCGAATCGTCGCCGAATAGAACCTAGCACTTCGCCCTTACGATGATCGTCGTTGCGTAACTACATTTGTAACAACAGGTGTTCACACGATCTCCTTTGCGTGGCTAATTGTATCCGCAAATGTTTGCCTAGCTGAAATACAGCGTGTTCGCGCTCCTCTCACTTGTTTTACCATTTCCATGTGACGGTGTTCTCGAGTACTTGCTCGGTGAATTCATTCCTATGCCACTCTTCGCCGAATTCAACTAATTTTGCGCTACAAGCGTGATTTGTTTTATTTGCGTACAATTTCATGGCCATTGGAAAGCATGTTGTCGCCTAGCTTCGGTTTTTTGCCCTTTTCTCAACCAAACCTCTTAACGAAGAGTTTATGTAACAACTCTTTATGCTAAAGTGTTTATATTAACGTTGGCTACGGAGCGATGAATTTCCAAATATCGAGTAATAATTTTGTCCCTTAATGATCATTAAATCATCCTGTAATATGAAACTAATAGCTAACGTTCTTGATCTCCTTTATTACATCACAAAGATAATTTTACTTCGAACGCTGTGGGAAATTGAAGAATTTGAAAACGTTTAATAAGTGTTAATTTATTTCGTGTTTAGCCACACGTTGACTGACTCTAGAGAGATGAGTGGAACCAAATAAAAATTTAAAAATATAGAATTTTGAAACCTGGGGGTGATGTTCGTTTTTGGCTCCAAAATATTTGCTTACGTAGATAATTCGGAAAAAAATTCACTTGTGGATAGCCTTAGAAACTTACTGATAATGATTAAACTTATAGTGATTGTATGGATGACTTTCGTAGTAGCTGATGGCGATATTTGTCTATCGCTAGCAATATTTATCAATTTAGAAAAAGTAATTTAGCAACCGCTCGTTCAGAAGAAGAAAGAAAGCCGTGGAAGCTTATCTTTATATTGTTGTCTTCGAAATTTATTGATAAATCTGTTGACTAAGTAATGCTGAATATATTGTCATAACTGACACTTAGATTATAAGGAGAGACATACATAATAATCGTCATTTTTAAATAACTTAAAATGAGTAAAGTGATTCAGCATTAAAATTATCGTGGCATCACTGAAAATTTTCTCTGTCTTCATTCCATTAATCATTATCCGACCCAGACGTAATTTACCCTGTAGAATTAACAAAGATGAAGCTATTGGGAGCTATTTCTAGGGCTTACATCCCATCGAGGCCATTCATCAGCATTATATGATAACACTCTTCTCATATCACACCCATCCCCGTTTCATCTAACTAATTTACCTAGTCTCTCTCATCTGTTTATCTTCTTAAACAGTACTTCAAATCTCGCGCCTGCTACATCGCTCCCAAAGGCATTGTAAGTTGCCGAGTCACTATCTGTGGGGACCAAAAATACGAAGGTCTCATAATCCGTCGTCGGCGAAACTGGATGTTTAAGGATTTAATGAACCACACTTCTCATACGAGAACTTTTTTCCTATAGTCTGAAAAAAAAGGGTTCCTCTTGTAGAAGTTGAATCGCCGTCGGCAACCAAGTAACAACGTCTGTGCCGTGGAGGGAAACAAAGGCACACGCATGGGTATCCTCCCCTTTTTCAAACACTACTACAATTCACTCTCGCCATTTATCACCAACAAAACTTACTCTCTCCCCTCGGAGCGCGCAACGCCCTTCGCTCTTCTCGTCAGATATTACCTTCTAACTTTCAATCGCCGTCGACGATTCACACCTTTTAATTAGACCATCATTCCAATATTCCAGAGCTTATATAGTTCATTCCACATCTAGTAGACAGTGTTGGTCTTCTAGCAAACGCTGTCGCCAAACTCTCTCTCCGTTAACCGCTGATTACCTGTTCAATTTGAATTGGTTGACGCAAGTGTTTAGAATAAGTTATTCGGAAAGCTCATAGAGAATAGAGTTTGTATTTATTTAATAAGATTCATAAACAGTCAGAAATTGCCAATTACATTGAATCATAACCACCATAGCTTTACCTATATATAACACTTAACAATACCAAAATAAATTCAATCATTAAGTTTTCCACCTTTCGGTAGGTTCATGTGCTCTAATATTCCTCTCTCATTGCCATTTCGTTCACCTCCTGGTAACTCTTCCCACCCTTTATGCCATCGAACAACTCTTGTCTTTGTTTTCCACTCAGCTTTATCCCTTGTATTCTCCCCTCAATAATATTCTTTAGCAATCCTTCTCCTCTCAATATTTGATCCACCTATTTCCTCTGTCTACGCTTAATTATTTCAGTTAACGCCCTCTATTCCCCGACCATCTCTAGTACCCAAACTAAAAAAGATAAATAGCAATATTAACACATAGTATATAAAAATAGCAACAGTTTTAATAAAATTAAAGAATAAACAAAACAAGAACAAACAAATTAAGAAAGATTTCAATGGTGTATAATTCATTTACGGAAGATAGGAGAGCACTGATTGGGGAAAAAAGTTCGAGACGAGGGTTGTAGGACAAGAGAGAGTTGAAAAGTTGTGGGTTGCGGCGGAACATGGATCTTTGGGAAATAAAAAATAAGGTATGAGAAGCAGGTTGGATTTACGGGACAGAACTCTAATTGAGAAGCAAAGGAGGATGTCATTGGATCTGCATCGGCCATTGAAAATTGAATGCAAATATTTTCAATCAAAGTTTTTGTGGTGATGAGGAAGAGAACAAATTCCAAGAGAAGAAAGGAAGTGTTTTAGAAAAATTAAGGATTTATGAGCGATGCACAGTGGGCTAGAATCGAAAAAAGCTGGCCAAGAGGCCAAAAATGTTTTTTTAGAGCGAGGAACATGAAACTTCGCATAGGTAATCAGAAAAGATTGTATTTTGTTGTTCTGTCTTTTATTCTTCGTTATTTGTGCTCGGCAAAAGATACAGGGTGTCAAACTTTGACAATTTTCACAGAAAAGAATGTTCTCGGAATTTTCTGAAAAACTTTCAAGTTTGCTGCGATGCAGACGTAATTATAGGAAACTGATGGAAAAACCGACTATGCCGTATTTTATCATGATTTCTAATATTTTGATTCGTTATATTTTTCTGCTCACAAATGGACCTCTGCTCATTTTACGCAACAAAATGGCGGACTCCTTTTTCGGCCAACGTTTGAGATAAAGTGAGCAAAGCAACAAGGAAAACGGCGCTAAACTATCGAGTCTCTTATACCACGTCAATTTCTAAGGTATTCAAATATGGAATGTGAAGAAACTGTTTCGATTCACCTGCTACCCTGGGATTGCGATGGCTTTTTCGATCCCGCGGCCCGGCTGAGCGCCACGGTCACTAAAAATTCTGTCACGTTGCCTATTCGGCAATCTTATTATGATCTTTTAGCTATTATCATGTTGTATTCCGGCTTTATATGTTATAAACTTATTCCACAGTAATTTTAGACCCTACTAGGAATTTTTATCTCACATAATAGCGGAGTAAAAGAAAAAATAATTATCCAATGCAACTCAGAGTACTTTATTTGTTTATTGAGTATTATTCGCTATTTTATGTTATTTTTGGTTTATACTAGGAGCTATTTTTGGTTTAAACTAATATCATTAATTATATCAAGTTATGCTTTAAAGTAGTTGAGAATTTTTCCTAGCATCTTTTGGTTAACAACGACGAATATCTTGAATGTTGTCGCAATAAGTGACAGTGAAAATAGAAATTTATTCGTAACTTTTTAACTACACGAAACATATGTATATTAAAAATTAAACAAATTCATTATTTAAAGCGTTTTAGGTTAGTTTCCCTACCTCGAGGTTATTATTAAGAATTCCTTTGTTTCCCGAACGATATAAACAATTTGGTCTAAATTCTCAGCACTCTAGTTGAATTTGGTAAATTTAATGTCTTAAGAGAAATTTTAATGTTAATATGATTATTACAATGCCTATTTTTTTCTTATCTACCGTCCGATGATTCTTTAATTCGAATCTTATCTCCCTCAATCCTACCCTCCTATATCTAATCGATGATGGTACGTCTCCTTAATTCTTTCGGCCCGATTTCTTAGTGTTAAATTAAGCCAATTAGTGGTTATTATGCAAATTGAAAATCTTCTGAAAAGGTTCTTGTTGAAGGAATTTTTGGAGAGTTTCGTTATAAGGTCGTTACAGAATATACTTGGATACTGCCATATCACGCATCCATAATTATCTTTCAGTATTGCGCCCAAAGTTATGTAGTTTATTTAAAATTACTCGTTCAGAATTAGTATCTTAAGCAATTTCAGAGACACAAAGCCCGGGGCTAAACAACGTTTTCAGGGAATAATACAATCCAAGCAGTACGTAAGGCATGTCTTCTCTTTTAGCGGTAGGTAACTTGCCGGAACACGCAGTATATTTCCGATCCTCTTGATAAGCTCTTTATCATCTTCAAGCGGATGAACAAATAAGTAATTCATGTCAAAGAAAGGTTAACAGGGTGATTAAGTGTGGCAATTCCCACTAAAATTTGTCTTACAGTTTACTGAGCTCAGAGAGGCAATGGGAAAGTTGGAAACTTTTTTATATCCTACCTTTTAAATGTCAGATCTTAGTTTACTGTTTAGGGGAATTCAAGTTTTAGAAGACATAATGGAATCTAAAGACCGGGCATACGAAGTTGAAGTCTTTGAGAGAAATAATAGGAAAATAAAAACATTAAGCCAATCATAATCCAACCGTTTGAGAGTTTAATATCTACAAGGGCAATGCTTTTACATCACCTTACATTCCAAGAAACTGAATCAAAAGATATACGGAGAATATATACCCCTACAACAAAAGAATTTGATCAATCGGAAAGGATCAAAGGATCGACATAACGAAGGGATTCATACTACCAACTTTTTGAATAAATTGTTATTTCGATTCGTTTGATTAAAATATTTCGATAAATAAATGTACCAGCAAGCGGAGAGCATGTTACACCCAAAAACATTGAAAACGGGCAACTTTCTCTGTAATACATGCGTCGTAAATATTGTACACAACTCATAATAGACAATAAACTTGAAAAATACAAGTTTTAATCAAAAGATTCATAAAATTATAATTATGTGCGAATGTAAAATAAATCAATTAACAAGAAATGTAACCTTCAAATTTTTTTTTACTTTCAAATACAAATATGCCTTAGAAACTAGTATAAAGATGATTCGATGTCATATAATAATATTATTATTATCATGTCACTAGATTAAGTTATATACATTACCTACACTAGATTAAGTTATATGATATATAAAAACATACGAGTATAGGATACATTAATTCTAGGAAAAATATTTTAATAAATGCTCTAGAAGGAGAGCAAAGCAGAGGGCTTATTCCCGTCACAGGTAAATGGCATGACAAAATATCATTATATTAAGAGTAATTTCTTTTTAAATTATGACAGTTATGATTTTTAAGGCTAAAGAGGTGGTTGTCAGCATTTCTAATTAAATAATAAATTGATAATTGTAAATAAACATATAATGTAATCTGAGTTGGATTGGATGATTATTTATTCTTTAGTTTTCTTAAGTTTCACGTTCCTCATTCTATAAAACCATTTTTGGCCTCTTGACCAGCTTTTTTCGATTCTAGCCCACTGTGCGATGTTTAAAGTACGGTTAATATCTATGTTCTGAATACATTTTTTAAAAGTAAGTACCTTAGAGAATAATAACGCATTACTGGCTAGCAATTGGCTGTATAATTTATCCTTAGGAAACTTTTAAAAGGATAAATGGAAAGGTTATGAGAGAAAGTTTAATAGGTAAACATTGAAAAACTGAAAGCAACTGGGCTCCCTTATAGCCAACTAGGCAACGCGTTCGACTTCGGTGAAAACTGTCTGGGATTTGATTCCGGGTGGGAGCCTACGTGCAAAATGACCTTAGCATCAGAGCACTTTCAATAATAATGCTACTACTACCGAAATCAACTGAATAGCGATCTATTTTACGGAAAATACGGAGAATCTTGAATGTTCTCCTTTACAACGGCGCGGTAACCATATATTCCAATTTTATAAGTATTTACCTTACAACGCATTCGTTCTGTCAAATTTTCACGTAAGTTACTAATACTTCGGCATCAATTATTTCAAGGAATGTCATTACATGGATTTTTTTTCATGGAGAGTAAAGCACCAAGCCCAAATGATACAACTCGTCTGATCGATTCAGAGTTAAAGGAATATTTCAAGTGAACATTTCATGCACTTCTCTCACCATCCTGATCCTGATGAAATCATTACTCTTTTATACGGCTGTGTAACTATCTTAGTTTTTGATGGAATCACTAACGTGCCTCGAGATGCTTTTTTTCTTAACCAGTAGATTATTTCTTTGAGCATTCAGTGTCTTTGGCGACTTCTTTCAAGCCTTCGGAAATACTGACAACTAGTTTACAGTGCCAGAGCAGTAATTTTTTGTCCTTCGATCATGTAATGTGAGACAGTTTTAGAATAAAAGAAAGTTTCCATGTATAATTTTAGTCCAATCCCTTCAAATATCCTTGTCACCGAACTTGTATTAATTTAAGTCATTCTGACGTCCTATGCAGCGTCCAGTCAGTCCTTCTTTAAGTTATCCTTCATGACTGTGTTTTACTTCTGCTGTCGCAGATTTCACAAATATTCAAAATGTTTGTACTTTTTTTGTTTGTTGTTGGCAAGCGCTAACCGGCCAACCGCTACGCAACCGCGGTATCGTAAATGATCGTACAGTTTTGGGAATTACTAGAGAAAATACAAGAATGTGTCAAAGTGATTACTGATTTTCAACTATGTCGTAAACTTCTCCTTATTTATACGGCTAATTACTTATGTTTATTTAAATGAAAAAATCTCAGGATTCGCAGAAATTTATTACGCCTTATGATAGAAAAAATGGAAGGAAAATGGAGTTCTACCAGAATCATCATCGCTAGGTTTCCAATTTTCCTACATATATATCGAAGGAAGAGACCAGCAAAAATTAGTTTTCTGTTTCGATGTCTCTAAGTTTGCATATATTAGGACGGATTTTAGTAATTCATTAATATATCTAGGTCTAGTAACTGAACCGGGGAAAGTAAGAGCTCGATTTTCCGAAATCGCTCTGTTTAGTCGATGAAGGCCAAAATGTTACGAGTAGAATGATGTTCACAAGCCAAAGGTGCACTACAGAAGCGAAACTTTTCTCAATGCCTATAACGGAATAAATATTAATTCTCAAACGAAGGAAAAAAAGAAAAATAGTGCATAAGTGGCAATATATTTTTACTTCTATAATCGCGATCTTATGACGAAAACTACATTTTTTACCAAAGATCACACTTAGATTCCGCTGTGAACATGTTGGGCACCGAGAAAAGATTGTTATGTATACGTTTAAACGTTAAAAAATTCATTGCAAATTCAAACAAATTTTGAAACAACATAAAATATGTTTATAATTTTATTCAAAATATATTAATAACTGAGTTAATTAGACCGCCACCTTATTTTGTTCAAAAGATATAACCCTTTAAAAAGAATTATGTTCGCCGAATTTAGCAAAAATACTAAGTTGGAACGCGAATAACTCAGCAACAAAAATAGTTTCTGGGTGTCAAAATAGTTAATATGGGATGATTGAATATGGATATAATTTTTAAAATAGTACGAGGTCATTTTTTTACTTTTTATAGAACGTGCGGCTCATTCCTACTCAACGCTTTTAAGAGGCATTTATTGGCAAGTCGGCAGAATTTCGGCTCGCGAAAATACCAACCAATTGAAACAGTAATTAATCTCTTTGTTATCAAGGACTTAATTCCATCACCTAAGATATCTCTATACATCCCTTTAAATTTCGTACGCAAAGGTATTTCTTCAAGGTGCTCCATGAATGGAATGCATAAATCGAAGATTTGAGATCAAAGAATGTTATACAAGTCATAAGAGCTTTAAAACGGCATAAAATACTACAAATTTAAGTTTCATTTTACAAGAAATAATGGATTAAAATTTTTTGTATAATTTTGTGCCGAATGCAAGAACTTTTCTTTTTTAATCTTCAACATTAACACTTGGTAATGTTAAAATCGAAAAACAATCTTTCCACGCGGAAATAACTTTTATATAGTTTACTTTGAAAGATATGGATAAATAAATTCCAACATTAAATGTGAAATTTCAGAAATTAATTTTTAGTCAACAAATTAATCTTTCGTTGTATTTGGCGTCACCGAACCGTGCTCCTAACGGGGAGAATAACTAAAAATGAAACAACATAAGAACGCATACTCTAAAAATCTGTATAGATATTCCACTCTCTTTGCATTTTATCCGATTGATTCTCACTCTAATTCTATTTCACACACTAAATCCAATGTATTCATCAGATACGCGGCTCTAAGCTTCTGCTTTCTGCTTCGTGGAAACTACGGACTCGAATTCGTGGCTATTAGCCTTGCTTGTGCTTTTTGTTAGAGAAGATAATTTCTTACAACCACTTGTATCACGTTGCGCATCGTCCAGTTTCCATCTATCAAATAAATTACGTTCATCAAAATGCAATTCTCAATTATCTTTCGGAACCACTATCAGTAATCTTTGAGATTTATTTTGCATTTTCTTCCCATTATGAGTTGAATAGCTTCCCACCCACCATCTTTCCTTGAGTGTTCAACAAAAGGTCTTCTTTACAGAGTGAAAAGATATTTTGTGAAAACCCGTCGATGTTTTATTAAAAGGAAAAAGTTTTACATTCTACTTAATTCCACTTAAATCTCATAATAAAAGAAGAAAGTTAAACTTATTAGAATGCCAAGCATATGCTTTAATGCGATCATTTAGGATGAGTTTCATGCGATTATTTAGGGTAGAGTTTGAATCCTAGCATTTGTGAGATATAGGGATTCGAGGTGAATGTACGTCAATATTTTTATTCATGAACTTGGCAATTCATTGTAAACTCCGATGCAAATTTATAGCAGGTTCAGGTCTTCAATTTTCATGAACATAGATATAAAACATGATTTGTTTGAGTCACTTTTGGCTCTTCTGTTGTGTAGAGTAGCACTTCCGGAGTGAGATTTAATCATCATTTTAGTATGGTACAATAATCTAAGAGAATTACCTTTCTGAACAGTAAAAGCATGAGAGTAAAAAGTAGCCAACAATATATTGATTAGGCTTAAAA
Organism: Ladona fulva; assembly: GCA_000376725.2. Lineage (NCBI taxonomy): Eukaryota > Metazoa > Arthropoda > Insecta > Odonata > Libellulidae > Ladona > Ladona fulva. The sequence continues at coordinate 750,483 of KZ308369.1, read as the reverse complement.
AATTCGCCCATTTTCTTGTAAAAATAAACATATTTTGATGAAATTAGCGTGTTTTCAGGAGCGCAGATATTCACTGCTGATCAGCGTTGGCGCTTCGTTATCCTTTGCAATATTCATTCATTATCTTTAGTGGACTACTTAAAAATTTTAGTTCAGTATATTGAGGGAACAGTAAGATTTCGCATTTTTGGGATTAAAACTTTTGCTTTATATTCAATTTATTGCAGAATTACCAAAAATATGTCATACTACTACCGTTTATTCGTTAATCCTTAAAATATTTGGCCTAGTTATAAATTTTAGCTTCTACATTTAGTGTTTCATTTGTTAATGAATAAAGGTTTCAGATAATATTCTTATGTTTCGTTTTCATTTTTACAAATCTAATCTTATAGGTATTTCACACAGTACATACCTAATTGCATTAATTTCACATACTTTTTAATTATCAGTATCATTACAATATTGCTGTTCAGCCTCTTTAATATTGATTGGCGGCGCTTTAATGTGACAAGATAAGCATGTTGTCTTTTAGTTTTAGAAACTTGGCGTATTTACTTTGAATAATGAAACGTTTTACCTCGAAATATAACTCTCCCTACGGACCATATCTTCCAAGAAGTCGCGTACAGAACTCATTATTTACTCATTCTATAAATTCATTACACTTTCTCTAAAGTTAAAACTTCTTAACCCTGTTAATAAGATCTCTTTAAGAATTCTTGAAAACTTTTTCAAACTTCTTTCCTTTTAATTTATTTTTCATAATTAATCGTCTTTACTGCTATCAGAATTGTTTCTTTCATAATTAAATGTGTTTAGTGCTATCAGATCTCTACTTTAGGTTATGCTACGAGAAAGATAGAATTGCAACGTATTCCATTGTCTCTTTCACTTTCGATATAATAGCTTTGGCGGAAGTCGTGGAACGTGCTATTTGATAGGGACTCCTGTCTATTGTCTCGTTGGAGTTTCGTCTTTCACTTGTTTTTCCGCATGCACAACTGTTAATCTGTATTCCATTTCCTTCCCGTGCCTTCAAGTCTTCTTCCACCCTCGCTTACGATTATTGACTCTCCCCTCGCCCTTTCTCTTCCTCTGTTTACCTTCGCTTCGCAAATATCGCCTCCTTTTAATTCCCTTTCTCCTTTCGCATTCCCGCTTCTTAACCTACTAGAATTTTCCTTACGCTCAAATTTTAACTGCATGCAAAAGCTTATTAAACTCCTTCCGGGAAAAGTTTTTTTTCGAGAAAACTTTTCAACATTCTTTCTTCTCTAAAGAGCGACCCTTGTTTACCAAAATATGGCGCTAAGAAATGTGGATTTAATAGAGGAGTTTTATTATCTGGGTTTGACGTTTTTAGGAAATAACGAAAGAATAGAGGAAACATTATATATCATAATACATAAGTATATCTTAAAACCACCTTTTTCCTCTCCGTTTAACTTTAGAGAACAATATGGGTGCATATATACTTCCACTTTAGTTTCCAATTCAGGAATTCAAAAAGAGAAGATAAAGCGAAGAATGACTATTTTCGATAAATTTAGCGATACTATCAGATGAGAATAATATATTTTTCACATTTCATGATTTTACAATCCAAGCTGTTAGAAAATTTTGATATTCCACTACATATCAAGAATTTCTCGAAATATGCTGATTGAGAGACTGTAGTTGACATGTACATCTTAATTTTTATTGAGCTTTTTTCTGTTTGGAAAGACTTAATCATCCAGAGTGTCTGAAATGGTTTTATTTCTGTGTCAATAAGGAAATAATGAGACTGACATATTTATCTTTGCCTTTTAAAACCTTTTCTTCCCTGAGGGAAAATTACTCGACTACAAAAATGTGACCCTCTCTTCCCAGCAGCTTGAAGACGAGATCCATATAGACTTCAGCGCTTTTACAGTAATTATTTTAATCAGATTATGATTTTCAGTTTTTAAAAGTATTTTTAGTATATATAAGATATAACAGTTGCTTGTCGTTCTTACTCCAAAATATGTAAGAAGTAAGTCATGAAAACTGAGATTGGTTATTGAGTATTGCACTGTGCGATAATCATGTCGTGGATAGTAATTATAGCTGATATTCTTAGTGTGATAATAAAGCGGTATTTGTTTATTTCCTGGGCTGTATAATTCTGTCAATTTTTTGTGTATTGGTACACATGCCCCTAACGTAAATTGTTAAGGGCAGCCATTTTAAAAGCTTAGTCTATTGTTGGTAGTGAAAAAGGTTACACCTGTTTTACTGTGATCGGCGATTTCTGACTTGCTGCAAAAATGGAACAAAGAATTTGCATTGTATTCTGCGTTAAAAATCCAATAATGCTGTACCACATTGAAAATGTTACATGTTGCTTTTGGCGAATGTTCAATGAATAAAACGAGCTTCCACAAGTGGAACAAACGTTTTCAAGAGGGTCGTGAAGACACTGAAGATGACGAGCGCTCTGGACGTTCCAGCACATCGACGACCGATGATAACGTCGTAAAGGTGAAGAAAATGGTTATGGACGATCGCCGAATCACTATAAGAGGGGTTGCCTATGAGGTTGGCATAAAATTCAGCGCATTCCAAGCATTTTATACGGATGTTTTGGACATGAAACGTGTGGCAACAAAAGTTGTCCCAAAATTGTTGAATTTTGAGCAAAAGCAACACCGAATGAACATTGCTCAAAAGTTGCTGAATTAAGTCAGTGACGATCCAGAACTTATCAAACGGCCGACTAATCATGGGTGTACGGATATAACGTCGAAACTAAGGCCCAATCGTACCAATGGAACTTCCTAAAAAACCAAGACCGAAAAAAGCACGTCACGTTCAATCGAATGTGAAGGTTCTGTTCACGGTTTTCTTCGATTTCAATGGCGTAGTGCATCATAAGTTCTTGCCACCAGGTCGTACGGTCAATATAGAGTATTACCTGGAAATTCTACGCCGGTTGCGTGAAGCAATCCGAAGAAAACGATTGGACCTGTGGCGAAACAATTCGCGGCAAATGCACCGCGATAACGAACCAGCTCACACCTCACTGCTTGTTCGTCAATTTTTGGAAAACCAACACCTTTATGATGTCTCAACCACCGTATCCACCGTACATGGCCACCTGTGATTTCTTCCTATTCGCAAAATTGAAGAAAACCTTGAAAGGACGACGTTTTGTCAGCATTGAGTAGATCAAGACAGAACTGCCGATCACATTTATACACGTGTAATCTTTTTGACTGCCAGCAATAGACTAAGATTTCAAATGTTTTCCCTTAACAATGTACATTAGGGACATGTGTACCAATACACAGAAAAAATTTGATGATTGGAATTATACAGCACGGGAAATTTAAAAAGTCCGCTTTTTTATCACACCACGTACATATATGTGATGTGGAAATTGCGAAATAGCGTGACGAGCTGCCACCGGAAAGGTTTGGAGGGGTTTCCCTACTGTCTGCGGTGAATACCAAAATTTTCTCCCTCACCTTCTGTATTTTTAATATGATCTCGTAATTGCACATGTGTTGTACTTGAAATTGAATTGTATTGAATTTAAAAGTGTATCTGTTATGTTGGGGATTTTATAGTACAATCATATCCAATGTATGGCTGTCGTAATTATGATTATATACAGCGTTGCCACTAGTATCAGGTGCAATATTTCTAATAATAATAATAAAAGTTTGCAAGAGATAAAAACTTTACGGGGAATAGTTTAGGATTTCGACAGTATTTTCGATCGATTGTAATCAGAGGGATTCTCAAAATTGCTCGAAGTGGTCTTTTTGAATATTTATTCACCCATAAATAGTGTGCCATGACAATTTTTTAAGAATAAGAAATGTCAAAATTAGATCGCAGATATATTCCTAAACTTTTAAATTGAAAGGAAATAATTTGGATAAATGAATATGGGTGAGTGTAGTTATGTGATTAAGGAATTAAATAGAGGCAGTTGAAAATTGTAAGTAACTTATTCAAGGAGAATTGCTCACTGGAGAATCTTATGGAAGGATGGCTTTTGGGAATACGACATAGAAAAAGATAAAAATGCGACGAAAGAGGAGCAAGTTATAGAAAGGATAAGAACTAATTACATACCTTAGGATGACTCAGTATATCAAAGAGTATTGGGAATCTGAGTTTAGGAATTACTCTGGTTATCCTTAGCTAGCGGATCCATTGTGTTCCAGAAAAGTGATGGGTATGAGGTTTTTACTGCGCTGACCTCTTGTGAGTCCTGTAAATGCCACTTGGGCTTGAGGTTTTTGCGCCTTAGAAAGTATTTCTCCGTTATTGAGAAACCTACGTCTTCTTTATCTTTGTTTCAGTGGTCCTTCAACATTACGAGGTTCGAGTCCTTGGAGCCTTTGTGACGCGGGGAAACACGGCGGTGCTGAGATGTCAGGTTCCGAGCGTGGTCAGGGAGTACCTGACGGTCACCTCTTGGCTTCAAGACGACAGTTTCAACATTTACCCCTCCAGCGATGGCGGTAAGTTCTCACTGGACATTCTTGTTGTAATACATTTGTTTATAATTGTTTCAATGATAGAATGGCCCTCTCGGATCGAGAATTGTATCGACATGATGAAATTCATCCAGCAGATTTTTCATCCTTCCTTACGTGAGGAAAATTAGATTACAAAGTAAAGTTTCGATGAAGTTAAAATCGCGAGGTACAACTGCCAAGGCGCGCCAGATTATGATCGAGAAAACCACTTATATACATAGCCGAACAACTCTTTTACAAGGTGTAATTTCGGGTGGAAACTAAATAGTTAACTTAAACTATACTTTACGACCCAGGTGGTAGACTAATTGATGTCTACTATTAAAGCTCATGAATTCGCACTTGCTCGTATTAACTTCCAGTATATTAGAAGACACCCAGGAATTCAGGGCAACTAAATCGTCTTGAAGATCCTTACAAACAGAGAGAAACTCCTTTTCGTTATAAGTCGTCGCAAACATTCTTCCATTGTCCCTCTTCACCTTGAAATCTGGCAGGATGAGATAAAGCGTATAAAAATGATGGAAAAGTCGGAAATTTTATAAATTCCATAAAGTATCAATTATGAATTGGATTAAAAACTACCGGTTTCGGAGGGAAAAGGGCATGGTTAGATATAGAAGTTATCTTAGAAAAGGCTTATAAAAAGAGAAAGGAAGTGATCGGAGTTACGCAGGAGTGAAGGAGTCTTCAAAAGAACTGCAAGAGATTTATCGATGTTCCAGGGGGTGCTTTTTAGGTCTGGTGGATGTGAAGGTATGGGAATAGTGGGAGAAGATGGGGTATTGGTTAAAATGGAAGAGACATATTCGTACACCGGGATTGAAAAATTCTTACGAGTTTCGTGTCTACCCTTTCCAAATTTCAACGATAATTCGAAATTTAGGAACATCAGAAACATACCTAAGTTAAGGAAATACGTTAATATTTCTATTCAGAGAGTTAAATAAAGAAGTTCCGCGGTGAAAGAAGCATAAAATAAAATGGAAATAAAAATGGAATAAAATGAAAGAAGCATATAATAATATAGGTAATAAAATGCGAATGCGGTTCCAAATTCTACATGTGTTTAGTCTTTGACTAAAATGTCCGTTTATAAGCAAACGATTGATTTTAATTAACCCATGTCATTACTTTGTTACATGTTTCACTCTCATTTGTAAGAATAAACGTCATCCGAATCGCCATCGACAATCGTTTCACCCTCCCGCTAGTCGACGATGACATCCCTGTGGATAAGTACCATTTGTATGTAATCTCGGAGGCGTGTAGCACCGAGCATACAAACTCTCGTATAGAGCGGTAGCATTCCAGCATTAGATCGCGGATGCCTCTTCTTTCAGAGGTAAACAACCAGAAAGCCCTCAATATACTTACGAATCCCCTGGTTAGTTCTTTGTCCATTACTCGTGAGAAAGTGGCTCTGAATTATGCTGACGGTTTAAACGCTTCTTAAATCGGCCATAAGCAGAGAGAAGGCCAGAATAAGCTTATATCGCTTTTTCTTTTACGGTATTCAATATAAATTACTCAAACCATTAATCAGGGCTTTAAGGAGGTTATAAGCTAATATTGGTTTTGCCATATACCAGTAATATCAGTTATTTCCGCTTCCAAAGTTCATCTCTCGAAGATCCTAGTAATAGTAGTATTGTTAAAAGTGCATCGACAGTTGAGTTCGCACATACGGGCCCATAAATATCCTCCGAGTGGTATTTCTATCACTTTTCCCGCCTTTGGAGTATCGACTACGTTCGCACATCTTTCCCCGAATTTCATTCTGTTGATATAATTTCCTCCTTTTCAATTGAACAATTTGGTTCCCTCCTACAATAGATACGTCAAATAAGCTAACGAAATTATTTTCCGAAATAACTTAGCTATCAAAAGCCTTCTTCACTCCCATGCCACTGCTCAAAACCCTGTCTGCATAACATATGCAAAAGACACTCGAAAACTGAAATGTAGCAATGTAGCGTTGTACCGAAGGACATTTATCCACGTCCATTTTACGTGTTCTCATTTCTTACAGGTTATTCATTTCTAAGATTCAAGGCCCACTAATGTAATATCTCAATTTCGAGTTAAATTTTGCTGTATTGCAAGCATGCGTGATTTATTTTGTAATGAAGTTTAAGTTTCCAGAATACGTCGTCATTAAGTATTATGTAAATGTCTTAACTCTGCTTCTGTATTGTTGTTGACTGAACGGAGAAGTACAAGGGAGCTTATGTACAAGAACTCATCGGATATTTCCTCTTGCTTTTATTGACGATAGTCGGAGCTTCCATCAAAACCATACTCACATGTTAGGGAACATTTAATTATCCCCTCTGAGGCTGGAACAGCTTATGTCGATGCTACTACTCCTGAGGCTTTGTGTGCCAGTAGGGGATGCAAATTTACTTCATCAGTGGATTCCGCAACGAAAATTCTTTCTAGGTATGGATCATAATAAGCTCTTCGTATTTACTCATAGCAAGGATATAGCTTATGTACCGGCCGCGGTAGTGCAGTGGTTAGTATGCTGGTGGTTCTATCTCAAGGTCCCGGGTTCGAGTCCCACTTAATCGGATTGTTCTAATTAGGGAATGGTTGTGTGTGTGTGTGTCCGATTTTCCCATAAGGGTTGGTGGTAGGAAGGACATCTGGCCGAAAAAATCAGCGCGCCAAAGCTAAATTCATCATCACTAATCATGAAAAATCATCAGTCAAACACATTAGTAATGGAGATAAGACAAAGATGGAAAAGGAAAGGGTTTAGATTATGGCCTTTGTTTTCAGTCGTCAGGAGGATGATTTTATGTTAATTCAGTGTTTATCATCACAGAAAGAACCTCTTTTTCCGTAAGCTGAGTTTGAGCCGACACTTTCCATTTCGATATGGCTCAACTAGCTCTCGTTGAGACGGTGTAAACGCAGTGCTGCAGTTCTATAAGTTGTGCTCAACTCCGAAGCCGTCACATAGGGGTCGACGAAAGTTGCCGGATCGGAAAATATCTCTTTCACAATTCTGTCGAACATGATGAAGGGAATAAGAAACACTTATACAAGTTACCACAGGATAATTTAATGACGTAAGTTTACGACCTAGGTTTCGACACGTCGCGTCATCGTCAGGTACAAGAAACAGGGAAAATTCACAGTATATAGGAAGAGGAGCAATGAGGGGAAAGCAAGGGAGTGGGAGGGGGAGGGGGGGGTTAGGTTAGACAGAGTTACAAAAATGCGACAAAGTTTTCACCGTAGAAGAAAGGATAGGGGAAGTGAAGGGGTACAGGTTCTCGTTTATGATCGTTGACGAGGGATTTCCAAGCGTTTTAAGTATTTCTAAATGTTTGTAGTGGTTCATCGCCGTAAAGGTGGACAGGCCGAAGTAGTGGATTTTGTCTATCGAACATATTTTCCAATAATGTAGAGGGCTGAAGAATCACTTAAGAGTTTTTTATCGATAAAATTAAAATTAATTCGCATTACTCTATGATATAAAATTTACTAAGGAACAAAGAATAATCGAACTTTTACAAACCACCAAACCAAACCATTATTTATTGTAAGACCACCATGGTTTCGACTCATACGGTCATCATCAGGAAAGTATAAATAAAATAACCATTAACTTTTCTTAATTTCAAGTCCAATATGCAGATTTGAAGCATAGAATTCCTGTCCTAAATTGTCTGTACATAATTTAGACTATGATAAGCCTGAAATTAATATGAAAGAGGCTAATTGTTTGCCTTCAAATCAACAAAATTACTGTAAATTTGCGTTCGGGTTGCCTGCGGCGTTCGGTCAAACTCCGCCACGCTACCGAACAATCCATACCGTACAATAACAATCCTGTTAAAATTGCTACTACAGACAGGGGTTAGCGTCTTTGCCCGCACGTTTTTACCATTTAATTTCCTCCGCAAATCAACAATATCATAATTTTAAAGTGAAACTAATTAAGGCTAACCATTCTAAGTGTTTCATTTGGACATACGCTCAAACGTTGGATTGCGACCATAATTCGTTCCGTAAACGTGCTCGTAATTCGAAGCATCCGTATATCAAAGCGATTTACCTGTAAGAAATAATGGAAACTCAGATGATCATGATTCGTTCCAAATCCTAAAAATATTCATGTAGATAATAATGATTATTAGGGAAGTAGTGATCACGTGACGCTCGACCGACAAAACAGAGTATACGTACTCCATGAATTGCTCGTATTGCAAGACCTCGCTCGTATATCAAGTTGAGATTTATTAAAATGTTTGCTCGACTTGCAAAACTCTCGCAATCCAAATTACTCGCAGACCGAGGTTTGACTGTAAATGCGTTTCTAAAATTTATTCGCTCTAATTTTAAGTTCATACGAACTGAGTTTCTGAACACCTTTGTGCTCTCATTTTGTGGGAAAGAAATCAGAAATCTGGCGAGATAAAGCTTATCGCCTCACGCGGGAGTCCTGTTTTTTAGGCTCTAGCCTTTTTCGCTCATTTTTCTGAAAAGTTGGAGAAAGTGAGCGTCGGAGACACCGCCGTCGGACAACTTTACCTGGCTCTTGAGCAGAATACACCTCACGACGCCATTTGCATTTTATACATTTCGGAAAATTCGTGGGAGCCTTGTTTCAGTCTGCTACCGCGTATTCATGGCGTTCGCCTTCCATTTTCATGAATCCCATAATGAAGAGGAAACTTAAAAATAGATTTATAAAGAGAAACGGAAAAGGCTTCCCATTAGCCGGAGCCCAAACAAGTGAGCATTTTGTTGCGAGATTGATTTTTGAATAAAATGAATTCATGCGGAAATTTCTCTTCCCGCGGAAAATTTCGAGCTTTATTATTTCCATATTTCTTTTCTACAAGAATTTTTGAAAATTGATCACTCGACGCCGTTAGTTTTAGATTAATTGAATTTTCCGAATTTTGTTTACTTTTGCCCGCGCTCGACTCAATTTTGAATAACCAGCGTTTGTTATTGAAACTTTGTTCGAATGCACTTAGGAGAAATGGCACGCGTAAATCAACTTTTGGTCTTGAGGACAAAAAAGTTCACATGAACTTTGCTTTCAGTTTGTGCGGGAATAAAACTGAATTTAATTTCGAAGTAAAATCCCAATTTCGGTGAATAATAGAGTTTCGTTGTCCGTAATAATATCGTTAAAAGAATCTGACATAGTAATTGGATTATTTATTTATCGGAGCCCTCACAATCATCGCAAAACACAATTATCACAAACGTCCATTCATTGGACAGATGCAGGAGTGGATTGTACAGTAAGAATAGACGAGCGTTCCCTAAGGAGAAAAATCCGATTAGCCGGGACTCGAACCTGGACCTTGTGGTTAGAGAGCGTGCTAACACTGTCTTATCATTTTAGGTTAAGAAATGAAAGAGAAAAAGCCTGCCGTAGCCGGGAATCGAAGCCAGGTCTCCGGGCGGGTGCTTTGTCCTTTAAGCTATCACGAGAGAACGTCTAGTGGATCACCTGATCATGTCGTGGTAGAGGTCAGAGCATCCGCCCGGAAAGTGGGAAATCCAGGTTCGATTCTCGGCTACGGCAGACCTTTTTCTCTTTTATTTCTTAATCTAAAATCAAGCATCTAACCATGCGTTCTTTATTGTTTAACTAGCCTAGCACGCCAACCACTCCGCCACCGCGACTGGTAGATTCGATAAGTTTTTGGTTGTATTTATCAAGAAACTCGTTAAAATATTTTCGGAAAAGATTTCCCGAAATATACGATGAAAGGAGATGGAAAGTAATGAAGTGTCATCAAAAGTTTCATTTTGGAAGGGGTTTAAAAACTAAGTCTTCCGCATAACTGCCAGGGAAACAATTTATGGATGGTCACGCTTTCAGCTGAGTAAAGAAGTTAAATCAATAACCATCAAACGTAGCGATGAGCTTAAATCACACATTTGTAATTAAGGGATGGGCACACTTTATATTCTCCATCGATAAGAGTAGTTAATGGTTTTTCTTAAGAATGAAGAGAAAAAAAATTAAACTTCGGAAGATGTAAAGTGAATCAAATCTGAGAGATAAATTATCGCCCAGACCACAAAAGACTATTTTCGCGTTGAAAGAGGTCAGGAGATTTATTCGGTCAATTTACATTCGTAACTAGCTTTCTTGCGACCTTAAGTGCCTGGAAGTATGTGCTTTTGCAGTACAATTTGGAAACTACTTTGTGACGGTTGATTGCATTTATTTAGGTGTCATATTTTTATCCCATTATATTTCCAATAAATTCAATCCTATCTGGCCGGGCTTCGTGGAAAGCCGTTCTTATTCCTTTACGTATCTTATTCTTTTCCGCATCTGAAGCCGATTTACTTTGGTCCAATTAAAACGTTAGTTCGATAGTTTATTATTAAAAAAACGCTAAAATTGAAAGCAACTCTTAGGTATGGTCCACGAAATGATTTAGTTATTAACTTACGTGTGAAACCTTTTTAAATACCTAAAAGATGAGGCAAATTTGTGATATTGAAATTTAGTTTATATAGTCTACGAATACCTTATTCGAGTTATTCTGTATTTTATTTTGGTAAATTGTGGTTAACATAGCTATAAGTATTCATGTTGGTTCAATTATACCTACGATGTTATTAACATTTAGCTCTATTTATTCTAAAAATCAAGCAAACATAACTATTTAATAATAATTGTAATACATTTTAAATTTAATATTACCTAACTGACAAGGTCTTACTCTTCTTCCGAACTCTGCCCATTCTGATTCCTCATCAGATATCCCAACTCGTGCTGTTTGATTTAAGTACATATTTTGCACCAATCTCTTACCTTTCCAGTCCAACCCAATTTTCTTTTATATTTCCATCAGGTTTTCCCAATGTACTATACCGAGAGACTTTAAATTCGACAAAAATATAAACACATCCATCTTAAATTCCAAGTTTCGTTCTACGAGTAAGCTCATAAATTGATTGTATCTCTCGTTCTTTACCATCCCTGTAAACCATTCTAGTCTCCTTCGATTTCCCCCTTAATTTTCCATAAATACTGTTCAAAACCCTTAAATGACTTTTTCCGCGTGAGATATAAACAGAAATATTCTTTTTCTTTAACGGAATCAAGATCGTATCCGTAAAATCGTGTGGCCACTTTTCTTCATCTTAAATTTTCCTATATAAATCGTAGCAAAATTCTTTACCCCTTTTCCCCAGAATTTTATGAAAATCAACTGGAATTTCGTCATTACTCGTAGCTGAATTGTTATTCGTATCGTGCAGATCCCTATTAATTTCACAGTCCAGTATTCCAGGTTCAACATCATACTCTTTAACTTCTTGCTCACTTTCTATTGTTATGGTGTTAAGCTTCATCAGCTTCAATTACTATTATTATGATGTTAAGCTTCATTCGTTCATTCATTTCCTTTGTAGTTGCGTAACATTAGATAAAATTATGAAATTGTGCGATGATTGAAAATTAGGGCTCAATATTGGCAAATGTTCATCAATTAACTTCTTCAAAAGGAAAAATAATGCCAATTTGTACAGCCTCCGAGGGAAAACTTTGTCAACAGTAGAATCGGTGAAATTTCTTGGACTAACCCTCACAAATAACTTAATATGTGGTACAACATTCGTAATATATGCGAAGGAGAAGTTAAGAAATTCGGATGCGTGAAGAGAATAGTCGGAAGACGAAAGAAAATGTCCGTGAGCTATGTTACGTTGCGTTGGCCACTCACCTTGAATATGCGTGTAGTGTATGGGTCCCTACAGAAAAGCGTTGTATTCGAGAATTAAAGAAAGTACAGCGAAAGGTGATACGTTTCGAAAAAAATTTTTACGAAAAATCAGTGAGTATTATTGAAATGCTTCAGAGCGCAGGATGGAAATCTCGCGGCGATAGAAAATTAAAACAAAGACTATATTTACTTAATGAGATCCCGGAAGGCATATTCTTAGAAAATGTAGCTGATATAATGCGTCCTACCTGTTACATAAGCCGTTCTGATTCTGAGAGAAAAATCAAAGAAATAGATGCTCGAAAAGTCGTTTCAAAACTTAATTTATTCCGCAAACGAGGCGCGAAAGTAATCGATTAAGATGGTAGAGCCATGGTCATCCCCTGCTACACGCCGAAAGACGGCTTACAGAGGTCGTACGTAGATGTAGATGAAAATGCTATTTTCAACTCCCCATATGCTGATTTTGTCCCATAAGATGTTTACTATCATTTGCAGTGACCATTCTATAACTAATTAAAATCCCCGTCCATACTTTCACCTTTCTGTATCGTAGGTCGATCCTTCCGCTTTCATCCAGCTTCTATATTTAGTTGCATTGACCCTTCCACCACTGTTCCCATGCGCTTTTTTCCCCTTCTCAGTTCATTGTTTAGTTCTCTATGCATTATTTACCCATGATCTATGATTACTCTTTTCCATTTTCTTCTTCCCTCCATCTTATTTATCATTTCACCAATGGTATTCTAAAACTGTAACTTGTTTAACCCTCATAAGAGGCTTAATAGCCTCCTACCCCTGAGGGGATCTAAATTCCAATTGGGTGCTGTTTCTGGTTGATAGATCTTTCTGAATTAAATTTTGTTCTTCTCGCTACGAAGTTATAATTACATCGGCACCAAGATAACTTCATGAATTTTAATACATATTCCAAACTTTTTCCTAGCCAAAATGTTACATATTTGGTACCTAATCGTATTTTTAACGTGACACCGTCACTTGTAATGGCCGCCCAACTGGTAGCACAGACGCTCCGTGGACTACCTTTCGTCTGGCATGGGTGACCCTACCAGGAACAATTTCAGCCAAGTTAGCTCTTTAGGTCATAGGAACAAGCGATCTCTTCCATAGAAATGGGACGATCGATTGGATCAACAGTCGAATATTTATTCAATTGTTTTGACATTTATATTATTGTTATCATTCGGATGTATTCAATCGCTTTCGTGTGGTTTTGGTGCCATTGCGGTTTTTCGTATATTCTTCGACGTATATTCGTCTCGTCTTTCACGTTATCAAGAGAATCCAATTAATTGTTTTTAGTATTTGCGTAAAAGTGATACGTCGATTAATTTTCTTTGTTTGAAATATTTTTATGACTGATAATAAGGAAAATATATGGAACATATCACATAGACGGGTAAACTACGTCACTGCAGATATCAGTTATAAAATGTAGTTTCCTTTCGTTCTCTATTATATTTATTATGTGTAGTTTAGCAGGAAGCAGAGGGGTTTGTAAGAAGTTTAGTTGAGTGAAACGGCATTATCGGAGTCAGTTACAAGATAGGATTCACTGAGTGCTAACATGCAGACAAGTTGACAGCTTCACGCCCCTTATTACTGAATTAATGTAATGCTCTAATATTGAATTGTAGTGTTTTCATACTCTTTGATATTAATTCATTTGGGACGTTTCTCAAATTCTCCTGAAATAAGCGCGTTACTTCGTCACATAATTGGGTTGGCAATCTTGGATATCTTCTTCATCGGCATCTTATTTCTGCAGCATGGACTTCCCCCAAATAGTTTGGCGCAAAGCGTCTGAATTTTCTCTCCCTTTGAACGCGTACAAACAAGTGAAATATCGAATAGATTCGGTAGTAGTAGTATTGTTAAAAGTGCTTCGACCGCTTATGTGTTTTAGCACGAAGGCCCCCACCGGAAATCGAACCTGGGGCCGCTTTCACCGAAGTCGAACACGTTGCTCACTTGGGCATCCAGGAACCCGGGGATTCATACGATTCATATGAGTCGATGATGATGAACGAGTGAAAACATAGTAAATTAATTCGAATGGATTCATTCGATGAAGAGAAGCGAGTGAAAAACATTCGCTCGATTAAGGATAGAGTGAAATATCGAAGCGTTTTATTTGAATTATTCGATTGAAGCAAACGACCTAATTATTCCATTTGGAAGTGGAGAAAGAAATATTGTAGGAAGATACTGCATGTATTCTCGTGTTTATAACATCTTACTAATACGGTAAAGTCTACTAGTGTTTTTAATTAAAATGTTAATTCTGAAATCAGGCACCTTCAGATGAACTTTCTCTTCTCTTAGGAGGGTCTTGCTGCTAATTTGAATGTCCATGGTCCGGATATAATTTCTCTATCTCGATTGTGTGATAACATTACGTGTGAATTGGTAATTAATTATAACATGATTTTAAAAATATGCAAATTAGGTCCATTTGAACGTCAATAAAATCTGTGAGAAATAATCCTGGTTAATACACGAAAGCGATTTCCTAGAATGTGCAATTTTCAGCACGATATTTACCTCTCATTCATTCATCAAAGCTGTCATCAACATGAAAAATAATAAAATTTTTGGAGAATACGAGTTTATCTCTGTGTCAATTCTCTCTAAATGGTACAACTATGCTCTACTAGAGAGTGGCGATTATCCCAGACTCCGGCTTACAGAGTCTCCGAAGTTCACACAACATGATGACATAATTATGCAGGACCGGAGTGAGGGCGGGGCAACAGGGGTACGTGCCTAGGGCGCAAATTCTTAGTGGGGCGCAAAATTGGTTCTCGGGAGTTTAGATTACGATAAATTACATTTCCTCGCCTAGGGTATTCCTTTAAATTTCAATAATCAATTCTGAATTTGAAACATTTGCTAAATTTGATATGAAAATGGAGAAAATTACCGAAGAAAATTCTCACGGGTTGTCAAGGAGAATTCTCGTGGAGAAAAGTATTGTTTCCTCTGTAAAACTTACCAGTATGTAAGATGAGAATAAACTACAGGTAACGAAAGGAATTCAAAGTGTGTAGTACCACCAGTCGTCTGTTAGAATGAGAGAACAGAGAGAATTTGAGATTTTCCATCGGAGCAATACTAAGAAATTCATTTTTTCTTTTAAACTGCAATAGTATTTGTGATATTTGGAGGAATTTATCACAAACACGAAGAAGAACTCAAAAATTGTACTATTCCGCAATTTTAATAAATCAAATTAAAAAGTGACCTGTTTCGAGTTGCAACATCTTTTGTGCTCCACAGCCATTCGTCTATTAATTACATTTGTAAAACCGGAATCTTAAGTTGAATTGAATTACCTCGAGGTGCCAGAAATTACTCCTAGTTACCTATATCCTATTACCTAGTGCGACAAAGAGTTCTCTGCCCAAGACGAAAAATTTCGTCACTAATACTCTGCAACTATGTTGTTGTCGTGTCTACTTATATACAGATCTTATGTTTCTGGATATTTTTATAGTATTTGTTAGAGACAACTCTTCTATCCTATCTAATTCGTTTAGTAAAAAAATATGTGGGAATTTAGGAAAATATCTGGTTTCTAGTCAATCTTGTTAACCCATGCAATTAAAAACCCTCATTAGTAGTATTACTAAAAATGCTTCGAGAGCTAATGCCATTTCGTATGTACATTTGGGATCAGACCGGGAATGGAAACCGGAATCGCTTTCCCAAAGACGAACGCGCTGCCCACTTGGATATCTAAGTATGAGCCCGCAACCCTCGTGAGCCGATTTGTACACAGAATATAGAGGTAACAGGATATGTGGAAGGGAGGCCCCTTTGGGCGCATTCCAGTTTCTTATATAATCTTGAATGATAGACATAGTAACAGAATTCGTAATTCCTTCCATGATATAATTTCGAAAAATCTAATTTAGTCATAAAGAGTATTCGAATTTGAAATTATCGTGTTATTTTATCACGTGAAATAACAAAATTTTCTTTCACGAGACGTAGGTGGAATAGAATGACATGCAGCTTGACGAATGAAAAATTCTCACTCTGAGTTTTTGCAGATATACAAACTATGAAAAACATATCCAGTAACTATATATAGTAGCTTATACAGTAACTTAATTTATAGTAACTTATACAGTAACTTAATTTATGCAGCTAGAATATATGTACATTACTTCTTAGAAGAAAACCATGTTTATATACCAACTTATATCACGGCGCGTTCGCAATTGCAAAATGCCTGCCTGATTTCAAAGACTATGCAAAGGTACTCAGAATAAAGACTCACATAAAAAGTATACTAAACATTGCCAACAAACTTTACCAAAAAACAAAAGTCACAACCGTAAGTGTGGTGACAACAACTTCCCTAAAGCTCTTAACTGTGGAAAGTTTGGTACAAACAATCGTCCATCTTTTTTCATTCGAATTAAATTTTAGCAGTAATTTATATCTCTTCTACAAAGTAGGCTAATTTTTATTTTATATATCTCAATGGTGTAATATTTTGAATTTTATTCGGTCTCCTGTGTGCTGGTAATATACCAGTATGTGCAATACCAGTCTTAATGAATCCTAAAATCTAACTTTTTAGGATCTTTCGTTTTTCGGTGAAGAATATGCCACTTGAATAACTACTAGTGTGGTAACTCATTGTCCATAACTTTAGAAATCCATCGATGTCGAAGCGATCCTGTGAATGTTCGATTCGATCACGAGATTTTGTTTCCTGCTAATATTTTCTGGTTATTTTCTTTTGGATTTATAAATCTGAAAAGATTGATTAAATTGCAAGGGATGAGGTTTGCGTCAAGTATGGGTGTGGGTTTAACGGAAAAGCATCAAAGTTTCAATCCTCACCGTTGAGTCTTTAGAATGGTTTTGACTATTTTTCCGGAAACTTTAAGCCTTTCACAATTTATTCTCCTTCAAGAATGAAAAGTAAATATACTATTGAGAATGAATTAATAATCGTTGATACTATTGCTGAATTAGTATTGAAATTGTTATTCGTTAATTAATGTTGATTTTCGCTTGAATCAATTATTTTCCTTTGGTACTACTTATTTAAACGTGATCATTTAGTCAGTAATCAATAATTTTAAATGAAGAAGTGCTTGAGATTATGACGCGCGCACAATTACGAGGCTGATTGGAATGTAATACGACAAACAAAACTCGAATAAAAAGCCTTAGGTGTCATTAAATTTTTCAATGTTTTGCAAAAATTTAGTTTATAAGTACTTTAACCTTTCCAATTTCGGTTAATTGTTATTTCGGAGCCCTTTAACAATATTGGAAATTAATAGAGTTCGTTCGTGGATATATTATGTTGCATAAATAATTGAAATTACGTTTAATTAACGAAAAACGTGAATTAATATTCATTCCAAAAAATTTTGCAAATTACACGTTTGAGGTAACGAAATGATGAGTACTCAAATGTAACGACTCAAAGTAAAATGAAAGCTTCGATTGTGGTTATCGTCTATATTGTTATAAAGCTGTGAGAGAGCGATACAATTATGAGGAAATCAGAATTTTTGGGAGGAATTCAAATTTTACAGTAAATTGAGCCACAAAATAGAGCCGAAGTAAAATTTTGGAGGTCCTTTATTCAAACTATTCGATCATAGTAAACTTCATTTACCCTTAATCTAAGATTTTCCTTGCATAAACTCATTTCCTGTGCCAATATACTCTAACGGTTTGTGACACATAGTATAGAGCGTTTGCCGAGCAATCCGCGTTCGAATTCTGTTGGAGCATGGTTGATTGTGTTCGCGACTTGAAAACGATCAGTCTGATCAGCAACTGATTTTGGTTTCTCTAAACCAAAATTCGCCTAATGAGGTCGTCATTGTTGTTTTCTTGTCATTTCTTCTCTTTTCACCGTAATATCTTCACAGTCGCATTCGCTTCTTCCCTAGTTTTTTTTTATAATCGCTCACGAAAACCTTTTGATCAGTTGAGATAATTCACCTCACCATTTTATTTTCCTCAGTCTCACGTTTTCTATAACGGTTTTGCGATCTGCAGGTCTTGTCTTGAGGAGCTTTGGAGATAAAGGCTATTTCTAAAACATTCTGGTAGGAATGGCTCTTAAAATGTTATTCTTTTAAATCACTCTATGAGAACAACTTCTTACGATGATAGCATAAGGCTATGCATTCAATTTACGATTGCGCACACACTTCACAAATTTTGCAGTTTTTACTGAATTTTGGGTGGAACCCATTGGGACATTGAATGAATTTCTAGTATTCCACAAAATTCAAATCTTTCTGATCCCTTCAATTTTTTTTGCTTCTTAGAAGCTGTCCTGAACGCCATTCTTTCATTGTGAAATGTTTAATCGTGAAAATAGGGATTTTCCGATACATGTCCCACTGAGGTGATGTTTTGTAGTACAAGATTTATACTGCACATTCATCTTCATCTTGGGAATTATAGCGGATGTAATTTAATAACATTGAATTTTATCTTAAAAACGAACCCTTGAACCGATTTTTAATAATGCTGAATTAGCATTATTAAGAATCGGTTAAGGTTTTTCTTTTCCCATGTTCGTTTTGAACTTGGAAAAGGAGAAACCTAATACATTTTAAGCTAAGTTCCTCTAGTCGTGGGGAAATCCAACTTACAACTTTCAAGCTCAGTCGTGTACGTTGCCTTCAATATTGAAGATTTTATCAATATAGAATCGAAAATTTCCCAGAACCTTTACTCGGTTCGGTCGACCTTTACTATAAAGAAAACTCGTTTAATTACTTGCATGGGCTAGAATATACGTGGAGAAAAGGCTGCTTTTCAGGTGCTGCGGAACTAGAGAGGTAAACTGTCCAGGCAATTGCACGAGGTACTTCCAAGTTCTAAAGTATATCCAAATTTTCCTCTAAAAATCTGTCCGAGCAAGTTGAAATTTCTGTTACTTCTCATCTTCATGTCCATGAAAACACACATTTTTCATAAAGTCGTCGCCATGATTCTATGCTGAGAGCACTTTATTAGGAGTATGTTTTGCCCTCTGGAAAATCTCTGGGAAATCGAGGTGCGTTCAAGTTCTAAGGTCTCCAAATATTTTTATTAGCACTGAGAGTATAAAACTAAATACATGAAAATGAAAAAAAAAATCAAAATGGAACTTGAGAACCAACCTTAAAAATCAATAACAAAGATTTTCAAATGGTAAAGAAATTCAGATAATAGGGATCCTTGCTTACAGCAGAAAATCAGATTTCCCTTGATATTCCAGACAGGCTGCACATGGGTAATAGATGCTATTATGCATTGGAGCCAATTTTTAGGCCAAGAAACATGACCTATTGTTCTTTATGCTCTGAATTGTGGACACTAACAGCAACACCAGAGGAAATAATCAGAAGATAAGAAAGAAAGATTCTTAGAAGAATATAAGGTGCTGTGATAAATTCAGGAGTATGGAGAATAAGAACAAATACTGAAGACTATGAACTCCATGGAGAACCAGACATCATAACAGTAATAAAGCAAGGAAGACTGCATTTGTCTGGACACGTACAACGCATGGAAGAGAACAGAACATTAAAAGAGGTTTCAGTGGCACACTAGGGGGGAGGAGATGCAGAGGAATACCACAAAAGTAGTGTCTTGATGACGTGGAGGCAGTCTTAAGAAGGCTGATGGTCACGAGATGGAGGCGAGTCTCGGAAGAAAGAGACGAGTAAAGGCAGATCGTTCTGACTGTTAGAGCACTACATGGACTGTAGCTCCATGGAAGAGGAGGATTGAGGGTAAGTAGAAATAGGCGGCCAGAAGATTTTAGTGTAAAATCCATTTCTGAATTTGCAACTAGATTACAGCACCATGCTGTGCGTAAAGAAGATTGGACATGAACTTGAACGCCCCTAGATTTCCTAGCGATTTTCCAGTGGGCAAAACATACCCCTAATAAAGTCCTCTCAGCAGCCATGGAATAACCGCGACGACGCACAGTGGGCTAGAATCGAAAAAAGCTGGCCAAAAATAAGAAAATGGTTTTTTTGAGTGCGGACTTTGAAACTTCGCATGGCTATTCTTAAATAAATTCTGCATGTAACTACCAAATCATACACTTTTATTCCGGTGTATTAAAATTCTACAGGGGGTCAAAGTTGACCAATTAGCTTTCTACCCATCATTGGTGGTTCCATGTCCCGGCTTGGGCACATCCACAATCAACCCCATCCTCTCTCTAAATTTTCTTTGCAGATTACATTTCCTCTCTTAGAGTAGTAATTTTTTATTACCACGAGCCTACTACGAGTAGTTGTTAATTTTATGAGGAGTTAAAAGAATACTTCTTAAGACATTTACATCACAGCCATCAATGTTCAATCTCACCCGCCACTGCTTGAAATTCAATCGATAGGAAATGTGTAGAAGACATTCAAAGAATCTAATGTAACAATGCAACGTTGAAATAGCCCAATGTCTCCCAAAAATGAATTAAGAAAAATGACAGCAGAGAATTACAAAACGGACACTACATTTTGAAACATGAATAAAAAAATATTCGTATTTTACCACTGAAGTTTAATTTTGATTCAGAAAAGGAAAAGTGACATATTTAACTAAATGTAACTTACCAGAAATTTTTACTCCAATTCCGGGAATTATATCTACACCGCAAACACAGAATACTGCAGGGATCAACTCATAGAATTTGAGATGTATTGAACGGTATAGAATACGGAAAGATCATCGTGAAGCTTCTGAACTGCACCAAAACCAGAATGTAACTGACTCTGCGTGTATATCTTGAGCTAAAACATGCGAAAACACAATACGAAGTACAATCGTTTCCCAAAAAACACACACAGCTGGGTATTATAAACCTAGCCCCTTTTTAGGGGAGAAATTTTACTCAGGCTCTAAGACCTTCTCCCAATAACGGCCAGATGTGAGCTTGTTGTCCTTACAATCGAGGGCCCGAGAGAGGGTAAAAAGAGTAAGATGAATTGAAATAGCTTTAAAATGTTTTTCATGAAGTAAAACTTTCGGAAATGGTATACCTATCAAGAGATGTGATGGAAACGATACGTTACTGCTAAATTTACTCTTGTATTAAGCATTGAGTGTGTAATATTTTATATATCTTATTATTTCTTGTCTTAAGTTAGAAAAAAGGTTCGTTTTAGCATATAATCCCAGGAACATAACCTTTAAGAAGCATGTTGGTTCGTATATCATCTCAAATCCGAGATCATCATGGAGGGTGACGCTCCGCCGCGCGGACATGGCTCTTGCCTCGCCATCGAATATTGGGTATATAAATCGGCGTCGCAAATTGTCGCAGGATTTTATTTCAGATTCCTATGCAGGAAGCTTCAAAGAACATCGTGGTATAAGTTAGCCCGTGTACATCGTGGTACATCACTACTATTTTCCTCGCTTTAGTTGAAAATTTGCCGTAAAATATGGGTTCGCCATTTTGTTGTATAACTTATGCAAATATCCTACTGTGATCATTCAAACCAAGTAACATGAAGCTTAAAGAATAGGTTTATAATACAGCATCGTTTTTTACCCGATGATTTTGCTCATTTGGGTTCAGTGTTGGCTTGAAGTTGAAGAAATTTGTGAAAAATCGAAGACCGGCTTTTTTTCGTCAAATTTGGTCAACTTTGACCCCCTGTAGAATTTTAATGCACCAGAATAAAAGTGTATTATTTGGTAGTTATATGCAGAATTTATTTAAGAATAGCCATGCGAAGTTTCAAAGTCCGCACTCAAAAAAACCATTTTCTTATTTTTGGCCAGCTTTTTTCGATTCTAGCCCACTGTGCGACGTTATAAAAAGCGAGTAAACTTCCACCGAGATTACGTCGAGAAGTAACAGAAGTTTCAAGTTTCTGGGGAAAGTACTTCTACAAAAAAAAAAGGACTTGAGGAGCTGAACGCATCTCGTATATATAATCTGAGATATACCTGCTATCTTGATTCTCTGGAAGGTTCCAATTAAATTTTAATTACGAATTCTAAATTTATCAAGTAATTCCATCTACACGTAGCAGGTCTAAGAGCATTTTTAAGGCAGAGCAAATTTCAATCACAGTAGAGTTAATTATCGTGGCAATGTGAGAAAGATTCCTGTTAAAATTAATTTTTTTCAGATCACTGGTTTCTAAATATGTCTAGAAGAGTTCTTTCCGTTATAAGAAATGCTCAGAAAGTGGCCGAATCTAGCGTGTCACTTGCTTCGCTAGAACAACACTCTGCATCTAAAACGTCCCTCTTCCACATTGCTTCCATTTCTACTCTTCCTTTCCTTGCTTTTTGTCCCTCCAATATTCTTATCTCCTAGCTCACCCCTTCGTTTTTAATGTTTATTTTCTATTTCGGTGAACTTTTCTGTTTCATTGTTTGTTTCTCAAATTAGTTACATTTTTAATCCATGGCGACTTCTACCTGTTGGTTCCAATTGCTTTAGTGACAATGATGCTTCCTGTCTCGATATCAATAAGCTGTATGTTTCTCATGTATAATGGTTCTAATAATTACCACTGACGTTATCATAGATGATAGGGATGCGGGTCTCAAATTGAGTTTATTTTTATTGCAACTGATGCGTGTCTAAAATATATGTTAGAATACTGGTAACAAGCGATGCCGCGATTTAACCCTTATGAGGTCGCACAGAATATACAGACTTATGGGTCGCGCACGGTTTGAACGACCGTGTTTATTAAGATGAAAACTGAACCTACGTATAATAAACATTACCTTTTTTATTGATTTTACATGATAAACATTTAAAAGGAATAGTAAAACCTTCTTAACTTTGGAAATGGTTTTTACATTCTTTTTCAGATTCAGTGTTAGACTCGACGTCAGCGTAATTTACACAAATTAGGACTATTGGCTCCATATTGNTATATATATATAACGAGATTTATGAGTGCAATACCTGATTCAGTCAGTGACAGTGCGAATAGTTACGAAAAGTTTGCAAGATGGTGGAAGAAAAACCATAGTAAATTAACTATTGTTCAGACAGTCCCCATACTTTATCCTTTGATGTAAAATAATTCACTGATAAGGTGTAAAAAAGTCCAGATAAAGGATTTCGATACAAATAGTTTAAATCGATAATGTGATAGCCACTCGGTCTTTCAGTCCGTGCACGCCCCTTGAGGGCCAAAACGAGGATGAATCAACAAGGCTATGAGAGATCCGAAACTGAGCGATCGTTTGAATGTTAGAAAAATATTTTTGATTTTCCCCGGAGATACATCGGAACCGATCGAGTATTTGATAGCACGCGAATATGGATATCGAAACGTTTCACTTGTACAACGTTAATAATTTCTGATATTTGATCTTCGCAGTACTGTTTCCTTTTCTCCTCCTCGATCTTTCCGTCGCCTTCTCCCTCGGCCTCTTTCCCTTATTCCTCTCACTAACTACTCCAAATCTCCTCTCGCGTCCACGACGGAGATCAATCTTGCTTTAATAAGAACGTTATCCTTCTTCATCTTTCCTCTCTCGTCTTTTACTTCCTTTTTCTTTTCCTACCCTCATTACCTTCCCTTTTTCTCCCATTCCCTCTCGTTGTTTCTCTTCCGCTATACGTCCTCTTCCCCTTTCGGATCCCTCTTTACGCGCACATTTTTCTCGCTTAAGTTTTGTCATTCTTTTCTTGCTTTTATCATCCTTCCCCTTTCCCCCTTCCCCACGCCTTTCCCCACCGTATCTCGACGTATGCTAAGGAATGAATCGCATTTTGTCTCTAAGTGTTGTCTGCTAACTGAGGAGAAATATATTGAGGATCTAGAGAGCGTGGCCCCACTCCAAATGCGTGTGCTCTTTAATTCCGCCCAAGGAAAACGAAAAACAAAGGATCTTCATTATGGATACGGAAACCCTCCTTCTTCCCTCTTCTCTGCACCCTCATCCCACAGCGTGCTCTTAAAAATTGCGGGAAAAGTCGCGAGATATTAATATACAATATAATTCCGCGACTACGTCTCTTAACTCTATGGAGTCTATGAATGGAGCCTTTTTATCAAACGCTCTTTTACTGTTTGTTCCTCAACTTTTTCTTTTTCCTCTTTTTCGAGATTTTGTGAGATTTCGAAATGTTTTCGGAAATCTCCGAGAAAATGTTATGGAAAGTTTCTTTCATTCCGTGTCGAGGGAGAAGAAAATGAAGTTTGTCTCCAAATTAAGATAATTCATGTCTACAATATAAATTGAGTAACTAAGGGTTCGTTAAATTAATTTGGATGTAAATTAAAACCGTACGCGGTTTGTGATTATGTAAATAGCTTTTCAAGGAGGAAAAGGGAGGATTGTGTTGCGATAAAATGTGCGTTATGTATTTCGAGCGAATTGGTGATAATGAATAGCGATTTTCGCTCACTTCGTGCTCACGATGAACTCCCATTCAATTCGCTTCGGTGGTTACGTATTTCTGGCGTCCGCTCGCATACAGTATATTTTAATCAAAATTTGAATACTAATTACTTCATTAATGAATTAAAGGAGAGCTTGATTTTTTAATTAATCCGCATTTAATTAGCTACTCAACGTCCAGTTATTCATATTATTGTTAAATAGTGTTCCAACCTTTTATTTTCCGGTTAGATTACTTAGTCTCGCCTCTTCGGAGAGCTATAGAGTTGCATCTACGTTACGTAATCAAAACATAAGGGATAGAGATTAAAATCGTCCAATCACAATCACCTGATAAAATGAGGAAATCTCTGAGGATATCAGTCGAATCGCGTCTCCATTTAGAATGAGCGTGCTGTTAGGAAAATTAAGCTTTATGCAGCCGTTAATACAAAAGTTAGTTTATGACTTACGGTTGAAATTTCATTCGTACTTTTTCATGGAATTATAGAACTTTCTTTCAAATTAGCTTCGTAAAGCGTTAGATACTACATAAATTATTGTTAAAAATTTTAATGAAAACTTTTTCTCGCTTAACCAATAAAAAGTTACTGCATCAATTTTGTAATAATTTATTATCCTGCGCTCTCACAAGCATCCATTCATTGGACAGTTACTGGAGAGGTGTAAACAACAAAAATAAACGAGCACACACGACAGTTCTTTAACCAAAATAATTGTTAGATCATGTCTTGTAAATTCTGAGACGATGTACCTGAAGACTCTATAGGCTCAGATTCAATCACGTTCTTTTTATTCCTTGATTTCGGGACAGAATAATCCGATATAGGTGATCTGATGTTGTAAATGGATGTCCTTATATAAGTAGAACATCTTTCCTCAACCTTTAGGTATTGGAGATCGGAGAAGAACCCTTCCTTAAGGGCAGTATAGAATTTCCCATGTGGAAAGATTTTTCTGCATTCGCTTGTAATATTTTCCGAAGGAGATGTAAAAGTTTGCCTGATATTTCAGAGTCTGATTCACCAGATTTCTTGTTGGTTGTCATATTTGCAACCTCGAGCGGTGGATTAGTGATTGTTACGACATAACGTCCATCGTCTGCAAAGGCAAAATATCGTTCACAGAGATAGACCTAAAAAAAATAAATATTTACATTAACAGATATGTTTACAATACACTAATGATGGTAAATTTAACGAGTATTTCAAGCTTAAACAGTATTGGCAGTACAATTATTTTGTTCACTATAAATGAAGAGCAAAAATAACAATACCATACCATATAAGCTACAAAAGTTGTAAGTTGAGGAATAATTGCTGAGAATTTATCAAAAAGATTTCCTCGAGGAAAAAAAGAACTGGAATATCTGAGAACACTTGCAGAAATGAACAATAGCACTTTAGGCTCACGAACGTCTATGTAGATATATCTTAAGATACGTCCAAACTTCATTCGAAAAAGTTAATATCTCACAACTTTATCAAGCTTATAAAATTACCAATGATTCAATAAATGTAAGATAAATCAGGATAATATATCTTTAAAACTACAAAAGGTTTTTAGAAAGATGCGTACATGTGATTATTGTGGGCCCCAAGCGTAGAGGTTTTATTTTGAAAGAGAAAATTGTCAAAATATGGCAATAATAAAAATATTTCTAAAGAGTATTTTCTGAAAAACGAGAAATAATATTTTCTGAGTGAGTGGTGATTTTTTTAACTTTGACGAATCTTAATGGGGGCATTCCATGACAAGTGGACCAATTTTAGAGAAATGTCCCGCTCGACCATCAGAGGATATGTGTGAACATAACCTCATATTCTCTAAGAATACTTCCTAAGATTTACATCGACGAAATATTTGCTGAGATATAGTCATTTGTTTGACCCCCTACCGAAGCCTTCTACAGTTAGACATCGATTTTTAGCAAGTTTGAGGAACGTTATCTCACGCAGTATTCCGTTGAGCAAAGAAAAACTTTGCATTCTTATACATCCTATGTTGCTCTATTACATACAATAATAACAAATCTTTATGAGGGAAAACTGCGAAGAAAATCTGAAGCAAAATCGGCCCAAAAGAGTATGACTCGAAAAAAAATTTAAAGTTTGGCATTTTATATCTTTTGAAATAAGCTTAAGATAAAAACGAAACATTGTGCTTTATAACTACTCTATACAAAGTGTTGGAATAAAAAGTTTCATTTTCTTAATGCCGTCCGTTAGTTTCAAAATTGTGTGCAAATATTGTGATTTTCGTTACNGAATCGAAAAAAGCTGGCCAAAAATAAGAAAATGATTTTTTTGAGCGCGGACTTTGAAACTTCGTATGGCTATTCTTAAATAAATTCTGCGTATAACTACCAAATCATTTACTTTCATTCTTGAGGATTAAAATTCTACAGGGGGTTAAAGTTGACCAAATTTTACGAAAAAAGCCGGTCTTCGATTTTTCACAAATTTCTTCAACTTCAAGCCAACACTGAACCCAAATTGGCAAAATCATCGGGTAAAAAACGATGTTATAATATGAATCTATTCTTTATGCTTCATAGTACTTGGTTTGAATGATCTTACTGGAATATTTGCATAAGTTATACAACAAAGTGGCGAACCCATATTTTACGCAAATTTTCACCTAAAGCGAGGAAAATAGTAGTGATGTACCACGATGTGCACGGGCTAACTTATACCACTATGTTCTTTGAAGCTTCCTAAAGAAGCATTTAAAATAAAATCCTACGACAATTTGTGACAGCGATTTATATACCGAATCTTCGATGGCGATGCAAGAGCCATATCCGCGCGGCGGAGCGTCACCCTCCATGAGGATCTCGGATTTGAGATGATATACGGACCAACTCGAATCTTAATGGTATTTTTACTGGTTCATAAGTAACATTTCTACTCTGTTAACACTTTTAGTTTGAATTCGTTTATTAAAATCCCATTGTTATGGATGAAGAATCCTCGTTTTTCTCGATATTTCACAATACTTTGTTTGCCTACGCCTACCTTGTCAATTTTTCGATCATATGAAGCTATAATCATTTTTTTGATAAAATTAAGCTGGTAATGTTTAAATATCTATCTAATGAAGTTAATGAGATCTTAATTTCAGCCTTAAATACTCTCATCGTCAGAGTATTCTTCATCTCCGTACGCCATTTCGTCTTCATGGCTCATGATCAGGAGCTCCTTCACTCCTTTGCCCATTTTTCTTGCTGTTTTTGTAACATTAATAGGTGCTGACATGGATATCATTGGATCGGATGTTAATAGCAAACTCCGAAGCAAGTCTTCATTGGTGGCAACTCGCGAGTGTTTCCTAATGAATCGCTCAAGGTATTTTCTCGTGTCTTATTTCGGGCCTCTATCCTCTTCTCCGAAAGTTGCCCCAAAGGAAGAATGAATTCCTTTGAGATTTCTGTGCCGTGAATTAAAACTTAATGGATAGTTGGTGGCATGTAGTACCACGGATATAATTCCACGAACAACAACGCGGTAGCCCAGCAGTAGTCCTCGAATCCTTTTTTTTTTATATTCAGACAGCTTGAGACTGCCTTCAAGATACTGGTGAATCTTTTAATAAGATTCTCGTCGATACCTGATAGTTAAATTTTAATGCATAAGTATTGAAGGAGTATGATCAAACTAAGACTCACGCACTTCAAAAGGTGAAAGTTAACACTTCAAAAATTAATCATTAAAACAATACTTATTTATCATTCCAAACAACAAAATTTATCCATGTATATTTCAACATCTGCACAACTTTTTCTCAATAACAAGCATGTATCAGGGATAACGATTTCAAATTCGCACCTGTAATTTCAGCTGCTTGATTTAGATTTTCAAAGAAACGCCTAGTTGTATCCCATCATTGGTAGTTCCATATCCCGGTTTGGGCACATCCACAATCAACCCCAACTTCTCTCTAAATTCTTTTTGCAGATTACATTTCCTCTCTTGGAGCAGTAATTTTTGGTTTCCACGAGCCTAGAGCTAGGCTCTGGTAATTAACAACTTTGTTAATGTGAGGAGTTAAAAGGATATTTCTTAAGACATTCACATCACTGCCATCCATGTCCAATCTCACCTGCCACTGCTTAAAATTCAATCGATAGGAAATGTGTAGAAGACATTCAAGAAATCTAATGTAACAATGTAGCGTTGAAATGCCAAATGTCTCCCAAAAATGAATTTTAAAAAATGACAGCAGAAAATTACAAAACGGAGACTACATTTAGAAACATGAATAAAAAATATTCGTATTTCATCAATGAAGTTTTGATTTTGACTCAGAAAAGGGAAAGTGATATATTTAACTCAGCGTAACTCACCAGAAATATTAACTCCAATTCCGGGAATTATATCCAAACCGCAAACAGAGAATACTGCAGGGAGCAACTCGTAGAATTTTCGACGTAATTTCGAATGGTATAAGATACGGAAATATCACCGTGAAGCTACTGAACTGCACCGAAAACCAAAATGTAACTGACTCTGCGTGTATATTTTGAGATATTTTGAGCTAAAACATGCAAAAATACAATACGGCCGGCCTCGGTGGCGTAGTGGTTAACGTGCTAGCCTAGCAACGCCGAGGTCCCGGGTTCAAATCCTGGTCAGGGCATGGATTTTTGTGTTTGTGTTTGTGTTTATCAGGGTTAACTGCAAGAGTGGTCTTAATAGACCGAAATTCGCCTAAATAAAGACGTGTCATTATTATTATTATTATTATTACGAAGTACAACCATTTCCCAAAATACACACACACACACAGCTGGGTATCATAAACCGAGCCCTTTAGAGATTTTTACTCAGGGTTAAGGGCGCTCTAAGACCTCCCAATAACGGCCAGATGTGAGCTTGTTGTCCTTGTAATTGAGGGCCAGAGAGTGGGTAGAAAGAGTAACATGGACTAAAATAGCTTTAACATTTTTTTTATTCTTCTACATTTTTAGAGGACTAACGGCATGCATGCTCCTTTAAATAAAGGTAATTGGAATGAGTTACGAGAGAGTCTTGTTTTGTAAATGTGAACTGAAAATACCCTATTTTCGGCGTCGTCACTAAATTCGTAATATTTACAGTGAATTATTAAACTAACGGAAAGCATTCGGAAAGTTAAACTTTTAATTCGTACACTATGTATTAATTAATTATAGGATACAAAGTATAGCGTTAACTTTATGTTTATTTGCAGAGATATAAAATGCTAAACTTTAAACTTTTTTTCGCGCCACACTTTTCGTGCGGATGTAACTTCATGTTCATCCCGATTTCTCAGGCCTTATACTCCCGCAACGAAAAACCAGAATCAGGTTTTTAGAGGGATAAAAGGATGCTCTTTCTTATAAAAGTAATTTGAAAACTTTCGAGTAGGTCTTATTTTGTAAATGTAAGCTGAATATACCCTATTTTCGGCGTCGTAACGAAAATCACAATATTTGCACTCAATTTTTAAACTAACGGACGACATTAAGAAAATGAAACTTTTTATTCCAACACTTTGTATAGAGTAGTTATAAGGCACAATGTTTCGATTTTATCTTATGTTTATTTCCAAAGATATAAAATGCCAAACTTTAAATTTTTTTCGAGCCATAATTTTTTGGGCCGATTTTGCTTCAGATTTTCTTCGCAGTTTTGCCCCATAAAAGATTTGTTATTATTGTATGTAATAGAGCAACATAGGATGTATAAGAATGCCAAGTTTTTCTTTGCTCAACGGAATACTGCGTGAGATAACGTGCCTCAAACTTGCTAAAAATCGATGTCTAACTGTAGAAGGCTTCGGTAGGGGGTCAAACAAATGACTCTATCTCAGCAAATATTTATCGATGGATATAAAACTTGGGAAATGTTCATAGAGGATATGAAGTTATGTTCACACAAAATTTCATTGAAATCGGTGATGGTCGAGCGGGGATCGTTGGTCCACTTGACATGGAATGGCCCAATGAATAGACTCTAAGCACATAAAGTTGAAGAATTTGAAGCCAAAAGATGATATAAAACGTCTTAGAGGTTGTTCTGGCTCGAGAACTTAACTGGATAAAGGATCCGACCGGAATGTGGAAGATTCCATGTTCGAGTCCTGGTCGTTTCAGGCTTTTTTCATGTCCGCTTTTCCTTGGGATGGTGTTATACTCTTCGCAACTCACGGAGAAGACTCAAGAGCTGAAAACGATGGAACAGAAGATAGAACTCTGTATAAATTTACAAAAAGGTAATGCATAATTTTTTACAACTCAAGTATCGATAAAGCTTCAAGATATACCTCTTAATGTATGTACGGAACAGACATAACTCAAACAACTGGTAACAACAGCCAAAAATAACAGGATTGATGGAGTGAATCGAAGAATTAAACGAGGGTGAATCGTCTTCGGAAGAAACACATATTCTTAAATCATAATTACCGAATACCAAAATTCCAATGGCATTAATGAGGCAAGTCTTCAATGCAGTTTACCAGTCTTGACGTAAGTAAATGAAACTTGGGTGTAAAACACAGCAGTAACCCAGCGGCTCCGGACAACAAAAGGAAGCATGGAACTATCTTAGCCTTGAATCACATGAAGAGAATGAAAACGTTACACATGGGTGAGAATGATGACATGAGTGACACACATCATAGATAAGATAAGATCACTTTTCGCAATATGTAACGGGTTGCATTTTGAAATTTTTGTCCTCAAAAATATCTAATATCATTCAATCAGATCCAAATTCTAAAATATTGTTAGAATATTTATTCTTGATTGTTAAAGAAAGATTTATGATATTTCCGTCACAACATAAGAAGTTGATGTCGATTTCTAAAATAATATTTACTTATCAATGGATGAACGTAAAAGTGCAGACTTCATCGGTACTTCTTCGTTAAAAATTTCTCGACAGTAGGTTTCACAGATAAACGTCAACTACAGCGTAGCGATTCATTTTATACGAATTGATATTTGACAGGGCAGTTATGAGACCAGGAATGCGCAAGAAGCCCGCAAGTCACGCCGGAGGCACTTCCGAGTGACGAGTCACGTAACTACTCTGTTAATTATATATTCGTGTAAAATATATCGAAAATGTGTAGTTGACGTAAGTTGATGTGTAGTTGACGTACCTTGTGAAAACTATCACTGGGTTTTTTATGTATGAGGTTCCTCATTTTACGTTTATTCCTGAAAAAAGCTATTTTAGAAAACTGATAATGTTTAATATGCCATGGAAATAAAAGTAGAGAAAACTTCGAGGTTATCATTCTTTGGACTTCGAGTTTGCAATTTATTTCTTCGGATGTGCAGCTAAATCTTCTACATATATTTTTTGAGCTCGAAGAAATAAAGTTTATTTTATGAATGGGTTGTTGTCCTGTGGTATTTTGCAACAGTGGTTTAAAATGTCTACCAAGAATTCTAAATATAACATCTGTTAATACAATCTGTTAAATAGAAACCAGATTCGAAGAACACATGTCTCACTTTAAACAAAATCAAACAAACAGATTGAGCGTCGTACAACAAATTCAAGAAAATTACCACAAATCAACGGAGAAAACTTAATACTTAAAAAAATATTACAGAAGACCTCAAAACTCGACGCACACCAGACCCTTTTCATGCACAGAAATAGGAAGCGCATTATGAATTGTGACTTGGGAACGATACGTTCTTCTGTTTTGTTTTCCATTATTGACGTCGAACTACAAAAGGCATGAATAACCCATATCACCTCCCACCACACTCGGTGATCTTCTCTTCTGAAGCTGGCAACGTAGTTGCCGAAATACGTACTGAGAGCAATACTTACAAAGCGCAGCCACGGAGAACCCTACACTCCTCTGGTTGAAATTCCCTAGCAGTTAGTTTTCATGCAAACTACGGTTTTTTGGAGATTTTCTCAAGACGCTAATGGATTATTACAGCTGTATTCCTTTTCCTTGTGGAATCTCTCAGCAAAACTTAAATTTTAAAAAAATTTCAAAATTGCTGCGTTAGATACGGTTTCGTTGCGCTTTGTCCCAAGTAGCGTTTGGTCTCAGTATCTTTTCGTCCCAAATCTAGGAGGAAGGGTTCGGCTTGCTACCAGACCGAGTAGCGTTTGGTTCGAGAGCTACCCATTAGGTTATGGTGCGATGAGGTCCATTGTTAGAGCCAGCCAGACCTGCATGCCCTCTTCAATTGGCATCTCTATAAAAATTGGCGGGCCTGCCTCTCACTCAGAATACACGACAGGGGTCATAAGTGACCTGCGGATGCCATGGACCTGCACGGATAATTCATATATTTTTGTGTTTATTTTTATGTTTTTAATTAAGCGTATCAATGGAATGTTTAAAACGCTTTAAATCTCCATGAAATTACCGCTTTCGGAATTCAAATTTAATAATAATAAAACGTCTTTATTGTGGGGCGAGATTGAGACCAGGTAGTCTCTTCTTCCATCTAGTTCGAAAAATAGCAGCTCGGGCTGGTTCTTCCATGATGCGTTGCTTAAAAAAATATAGATAACATATTCTCAAGTTTCTATAATTGCAGCCCGGTCATCAAATGATAGCTCCCTCTTTGAGTAATACGTCAGTCAAAAAAATTAATCCATATTGATCTATTAACATTGAAAAAAAGACGTTTCTTTAAAATTTGGCCATGTTGCCAGACTGATCCATAGTCTCAGTTGCTCCTAAAATCCTGATGTCCATAGAGACATATTTATTCTTTTATTTTACCACTTCTAAATTCAGTTCCATCCTAACAATATTAGCACCCGAATGTTCGGCTTCTTTATTTCAAGGTGGGGTCAAATATTTTATTCGTGGGTGAGGTTTACCCACGACTCAGTTAAACATGTCACTTGGAGTTTTTAGATTTTCCAACCACTGGTCCAAAAACTAATCCATGGATTTCCTCAGTTTCTCATTTTATTCTACCTTACAGTGGATATGAATCCATTCTTTTACATTAGAATAGGTATCTATTATTTACCTTATTACGGCTTGGATACTCTTTTTATTTCATAATTTTCTAACAGGCGTGTCTCTTTTTTTCCATTGCTTACCGTATGTAATAGAATGCAGTCTTGGTAAGAAGGCGCAAAATTATTTTTCTTCGAAGAGAATCGACTTGATGTCATTCTTGAGGTAGAGTTCGTTTGCTTTCCTTCAATTGTCTTGAGATTGCATGAGAAAATTGGCCCTTAAGGATTCAATGCTTGCAGCTTTCCATCACAGAATTCAGACTAAGCAAAGAAACGAAATCTAGTATGGGTATGAAATCGAGTAGCTCTTTTAGAAGTAAGTAACCATACATTCTAATTATTTTGATCAGATGTATGAGTGTTTTTTTCTAATGCAAAAATAATTTAAGATATTCAACTTTACTGAAACAATAATACACATAGTCTGCTCGTAGCGTTTGTTATTTAAAGTGCTAACCGAATGAATGTTATGGCTTATAGTCGAACACTTAAGTCCATTACAGCTCCTTTTGGTATTATCATCAAACAAAGAAATCGAACCCTAAGAAATAAACTTTCAGCAACGCTAAAGACAGGAAAATCTAAACGAAAGAAGAGTCTTACTTCACAGAAGATGGCAATTTTAAAGGAGAAAGAAATTTTTAAGAAGACTAGGTTTTAACAACATCCATTTTCCGAAAGATTACGCTTGAAACAAATGTGTCTGCGCTTTAAGATAAACCTTTTTCGCCCGTATCCAGGCATTCTGCTGGCTTGAGTTTTATCTTCATTAGAGCCGAAATGAGAATTTAAGACGGCGTTCTCTACTCTTAAAACCAGCGAAGAGAGAGAAAACCATTTCTGATTGAATCCCTTATGTTATCATAGACTGAATCTGCCGCTTTAAAGTTTCGCAAAGAGATTTTGCACCGATGAGCTCAATATTTAATTAGATACATTATTAACATTTTAAACTTTTCAACCACGCTTTTCATGCGCGTGAATTGAAATGAATCTATTAACAAACTAATCGATAGGACATTATTGATGTTATCATTTGTTGTATCATTTCATATGCACACGAAACTGGGATAGACGGCAAGTTCCATATGTTGCCAACGGGAGAATTACTGGTGCTGAATGCGGGTCCAGCGGATGCATATTCCTCATACCACTGCCGGGTTACCCATCGCCTCTCCGGACAGACGATGGTCAGCTCTCTTCCAGGGAAAATCACCATTTCGGGTAAGTCACCTCTCGTTTACAGAAATTAGTAAAACTTATTACCTTGAAATTACGAGAGAAATAGTCCATCTACCAATGAATCCATCACTAATATTAACTTCGTACGATAATTAAATTGTCGCGGTTGAATTTCACGGTGTATGTAACATTATTTTTCCCGCGTTTCGTTTGATTTTAATGCTATACGTGTGTGAAACGAAAGATTCGAAGAGGTTATGAAATCTTTTATGAAACTTCTGCCAACTCCATCCTAATTGAAGCGTTATATATAATAGGTTAGCCAAACGTTCTGTCTTCCGCGGAACAATTCCGTTTTCGTAATTTCTGTCCGTCATTATTAACAAAAGATTTGTTAGTCCGGTTTCAAAGCTTTTACCTATGAGATTTTACCGTTCCTATTTAAGATACACTTATAAAAATTGAAATTATTGTTTGTACGGTCAATATCGTATTAAGTTACCTCAGAGCGCTATTTGGCGAAGCATTCGATTATATAGGTATATTATTATATAGATACCATACTATATAGGTAAATTACAATTTTTCATCTAGTTAAAATAAAAATTACACTGGCGAATCAACCAAAATTATTTCCAATACCATTCATGAGGAACTAAGCAAATATTTCACAATAATAATGCGATAAGCCGTCTCATTCTCAAGGAAAATCTTCCGTTCCTGATTAGTCAGAATGTGATCAGCCTATCTATAAGGATCATTAAAACTTATCAACGGAAATCTGCATAAGTTTACCAGTTACATAAACATGAATTAGAAACGAATGGGATAACTATAAAAAATCTCAGTTTAAACCAATCTACATAGATTGCTTGGATATACTTTAGATTTATTTAGTATTAATTTAGAACACAAATTTATAGAAAGACCAAACTTCTATTTTCCTTTTTCTTTGTGGATCTCATTTGCAGTATGAGGTTACGTCGATCATCGAATTGGAAGCAAAATATTCCGTATTCACACTTTCACTCGCTCACTTTACGTCCGTGAAATCTGTTTCATCAGTATTGGTAGCATTCAATTTGAGTTGGACTGAGAGCTACGCTTAATCACTCTCGAATGAAGGTGGTTCCATTTCCCTCCACCATCCAAGCCATGCGGAATGAATCTATTCAATATAACTTTGAAAGATTGGGTATACGCCGAATTCGGTATTCCCTGTTGTGGCCCAACGTATAGAGCTTTCTAAGTACTTAATGGGAAATTACTTCGGAGTAATTAGCGGAAATTTATCACCTCTATGCTTGTAGTATGCAACCAAATTTTACTCGCATCTATCAAACATATTTATTTCTACGGATATCTATTTTATGTAGGCGATTGTCAGGATACGAAGTCTGTTCCTAAAACAAAAAGCGTCACGATTCCGTCTACATTTTTCCGTATAGGCCCCAACAATCACACCCCAGGAAAAAATACCGATCCTAGATATCGTAAGTTTGATCTTAGAAGGTCCCAAGAAAGCGAATTTTTCTTTTAGGAATACGTTTTTCAGAATTTCATAAATTTATTTTGGGGTTTTTACAAGAGGTGGTCTTTTAACGTGTTCTGCAAGGACATACCCGTTAATCATACTGGGATGGACGGTAGGTTGATCTAAATTCTACCATAAGAAATACACAGGACGGATTTATAATATTCTTTATGGGGCACTTCACGAAAAGATAGATAACTGTAATCGGCATATGAATAGGATTAGTACCTATGTTTTATATTCCACGTTCTACGCTTCCAAAATGATTCATCTTCGGTAATGTTTGGCTTAAACGCCTCTATGAACTCATTGAATCAAAAAAATAAATACCAGGCATGGCTACATCATCATTGGCATGATTATGTACCGACAATACGAAACCATGTTTTGTAGTATTCTTGTGATTTAGTAAACGGTTATTCTCATGAAATTTTTGTATTAATAAGAATCACGAACTTACACCTAATTCTGTATCGTTCATGAATCAGATAGGACACGCTAAAAAGCCAGCTCCGGACGCAAATATAACGTCTCGTTGACATCATCACCTTTGACTCTTGAATCTAATTTTTTCATCAAATGAGGCACATGATAAATTCCTGGCGTTAATTCCGTCTCTTTGTCGTAAAAGAATAGATAATGTTTCTTCCGGGAGATACATATCAAGAACTGTGTCATTCAGGACATTTCTGTACATTTGGGGTATTTTTTTGGTTCCGTAACGTCGTCTAATGTCTTTGAAGCAGTACAGTTGCTCAGACTACTGCCGCACTTCAGTTTAGTCGTCTGTAGCAATTGATTCCTGAAGTAGCCGACAGTAGCGTCGGCGAAATGTCCGAATATATTGTACGATGCTGCGAAGAACAAAAACTCATTGCTATAGAATCCACACGCAACTAGCGCCAACGTATCAAATATACCAGCAGATTCCTTTCATTAGCAATGCGAACTGTTTCAAACCATATCCGGAATTGCTCAGTTGAAAATTAGATTCACCTTACGACTAAAATTTCTATGCTTTTCAAATACGACCCGTGTATTCGTTTCATCTCTCCGTTCATTATGAATCCATTCTTTCCTCGGCCTACGGAAGAGAAAGAATCCAATTTTGCCGATGGACATGTTTTTTCCACTGCAATATATGTTTGCCCGTCGTCGATCTATACTCTTTATAATTCAATAATCCGACGTGCTATTTTCACTCTGCCGCGCAAATTATCAACGTGAGAGATACTCTAGCTGATCGATACGGTGACCATTTGTCAGATGGAGATAATGATCACCGCCCCCAGCCGAGGATGCTTTATTTATATTTCCTCATTAAGGGAAACCTCGATTAAATAGTCTTCGTTCGGAGGGTTGAATTCTTTTTCGATACATCTCGTTCCCCCTTTTCCTCTTCTCGCAGCCTCTCCCCAATGGACGCAAATCCCTGTTTTTTATATTGTCGAGGTGTGAGTCCGAGGATGGAGACCTTCACGCCGTAATTGAATTGGAAATCAATATTCCCTCTTTCCGCCAAGTTAATTTGTTGTTCGAGCGACCGAGCTAATTAAGGGACGGTGCATTGCTCTCCTTTCCCCAAGTTGGAAAGCGTTCATCGGTATTTGCCTCGCGTTTATTCTCCTCGCCTATGTTTTCTATCCCTTTTCCTCTCGAACTCTTTCGTCGCAACATAAAGCGTGCTTTTATTATCGCGCGTATTCGCGAGCACAAAGGATCGGATAAGAGGGGTATTTTCTATCGACGCTTCAATTAATTTTCAGAGGCGCGGGGAGTATTGGCTCCTCAAGTGGAGGAGCGGTTGGTGCACGTGGAAGCGAAGAGAGACGAGTTGGTGGTGCTGCCTTGCTACGTTCCCGGCCATCCCCCACCGGAATTCAGGTAAGGAAGGGGACTTTGATTGAGTAATCGACCAATTGATAACGTAATTAGGTGCTCAAAATGATTGGGAGATATGTCCGTTTCAAAAAGTAATTTGAGTAAACAATGCTTGTGAAATGGTCGAATCAGTTATAATTATAGATATTTCCCTGCTTTGATTACGGCATGAGAGTGGACGCATCCCTACATAGTAGTGCATAATCGGATCTTTTTAGTGAAACGGGAAGTTCGTTATGCTAAATGATATCTATTCAAAAGCATGTAATATCAGAAGGCGATGGCCGAGATGAGGGAAATTCAGTAATTTTATGTAAACAGTGACGGGATAATAGTTGATATATAACGAATACAGATATAAAATTTTGCTCTTGCTTATTTGCTTTAGTGTAGTCCTGAATTTGGAAGATCCGAAAAAGAATTCTATGATTATTATTTACTATTACGGCGAGGTTAGGTCAAAATGGCCTCTTTTCCACATAATCACTCGAGATATTACATGGTGATAACATTACATTAATAATTAAAAATAATTTGCTAAAATAAACTCAAATCTAACAAAAATAAAATCAAAACATCACAACTATCCGGCAAACACAAGACATGAAAAATGCTACAAACAGTATATATAAATTACAAATACAGACAGGCAAACAGAAGAAAATAAAACTAATACATATAACTCGATATAGATACATATAAAAAGAAAGCTCTGGGTTGTGGGGAAAAACTCCTCAACTAAATTTTCTAACAGTATTCTAACAGTAGTTTACAATAATAACAAACTACTTTCTAACAATATTTTACTCGAAATATTTCGATCCTTCAATCCGACGCAGCTCCACTCTCTCGAGTAAGTTCTATACAAATTTAACAAGGGGAGGACCATGTCTGTGGTAAACGGATTCGCGCGAGACCTTCAAGGTATGCTCCTATGTCCGGAGGAATTTTATATTGTCCTGGTGTCGAACCCAAGACCATTTTGGTAATTTATTTGTTTTTTACATTACAGAAACTTGTATCCTAATAAAAACTCGATTTTCAATCCTCTACCTTCCCGGGAAGTATTCAAAATAAATTTCCAAATATTCACACAATGCATTTTTAAGGGAAAAATCGGGAATATTGGACCTTCTGGGATCGACCTTATATTTGCTAAGATGGGTATCTCATTGATCCTGGGAGTTTCTCGTTGGAGCTCGTAAGTCATAAAGGGGCCAAGTCAGTGACGTTTGTGATTTAGGTACAGAATACGTATCCTGTATGTAGCATTATAATACCTGCTGGAGTTCCGACATAACATATATTTGAATCAATGTTGACGGGAAAGGTAAAGAATGCTTGGAGGGTAGGGAGATAAAATTAAATTGTGAAAAATAAGTTATTGGTCAAAAAATGGGATGAATTATTTTTTACTGGAAAAGTTTCGCGATCTTCATGGTGATGCACGTGTTTGGCGTGGTTGCCTAACTCGGTTTTTCAGTTGCTAATATTGCGTTAAAAATGCCTAATTCTGTCAACGGTTGGACACATGTCTATTATTTTCGAGCAAGGAACACACCCTGAAAGTCTCGCGCGAATCTGTTTCCCACAGAGGGGGTACTCCCATTGTAAGACATGAATAACTACGGTTATTGCCACAGTTTCTCGCGTATTTTGTTCCTCATACAAGTTTTGCAAAATTTACTAAAATTAAATAAGCATTGATGATGAGAGATTGCCAAGTCTCCTAGTTTTTATTATTTCGTTTTATCATTTGGATGTATATCTGGATTGACCGTTGAGTCTCAACGGTGAGAATAGAAGTAAGATTAATTAAAATAGCGGTATTCGGGACGAAAAAATATAAAAAAATCTGTTTAGTTTGATAGGACTATTTACTGGAAAAATTCCGAAATAAAATTTGATTTGAATATGAATCTTTTTAGAATTGTGATTTGAGTTCGTACGATAATTTCTCCGAACTAAACATCGCAATAGAAATCGAGCCTGCAAATTATTGGATTGGAATTGACTTGGCCTTCCTAAGGGAGCGGTCTCATTGCGTGTATGCATATGTACATTTCGCTTACACAAATAACTATTGGCCGAGGTAAAATTGCTGTAGCTCTGAACTTTTGTTCCCTACATCGTAGCAGTGCTTTATGAACATTCGATCGTTATGCATACACATGCTGTATGCATTGAAAGTGAACTAGAGTGCTGAAGATAACAGTGAGCAAGGCTGGTAGTAGATTCAACATCCGGGAGGAAATTGTTGATCATTCACCAGGGATGAGACACGTGGTACCACAGAGAGCCTTGTTAGGTCCCGTATGCAGTTCACAAAAGAGAGATGAGTGATTCTGACAGGGGAATAATTAATTTTCAGTTCGGATCAAGCTGTTAATTACGTATTCCGTTGGACGTACGAACTGAATTAGATGGAAAAAGGATATTTGTGCAAAAAATTCCTCATTCGTGGAATACGTCTGAATGATTTTTGTTTTCACGCGTGTTCCCTCGAGCGCAGCAATGACATGCACCAATTATTAGTAGAGCGCATGTTTTTAACTGTGCATAATTTACAGAGAGCATTTATTTCCTCTCGTTCTATCTGTTATCCTGTAAGAGTTGCATTCGCTTTGAAAAACGGAAAGAAATACAAACATATAAACATATCTATACTTTGGGGGAATGTCGTGGTATGAAGTAACAAAGAAAATAATTAATTCATTAAGTATAATGAGTAAACTGTAATAGGAAAGGTTTCTTTCTGATCGCCTGCTGATGAGAGTCGTATTTAGTGAAACAACTTAGTTACTAATTCATGAGAATGATTATCCTAATAAACAAACATTTCATTTAAGGAGTTTTATTGGCTAAAAAACACGAAAAAACTTAATTAAGTCGAATTAAATAATTTAAAATCCCTTTTTCGTTAAAATTTCAACGCAGGTAAGCATTTTAAGAGCGAATGATTATTCAATCACTGCAGAAAATGTACTTTATTTCATTTGTGAGATTGGTTGCTTTTCTTATCAGTATATTCTCATTTGTCTCATCGTATTTGAAGAATGAATTTCGGTAAATTGCTCTTCTGCGACTTATAATCTTATCTCCATTCTAATCTGCAGAGTACTTCTAACGCCCGTCTCGCTCGAAGAGGTGCGAAAAAGAGATCTCGGCTTCATATCCACGCCATTTTTATTCAATACTGTTTCAATGATAGCTCCGTTGTGAAGATTTAGCTCCGATTTAACTGTCGCACAAACAGTTATTCTCATTAGCAGTTTATGTTTTTAGCTGGGGTATTCATCGAATGACGCTTTTTTTTAAAAAAAAAGGCTTTATTACACTACTCCGTCGTAGCGTCGAGTAAGCGGAATCAATACGCTCGTTGAGCTCAAAAAGTTTTTTTTTCTGGTATTCAGAATGATACAAATTCATCTCGAAGAAAGTATAAACGACTTCCATTTCAAACGAAGTTAACTTAATACAGGTAAAATTTAACCTCATAAAAATTCATATATGATAATATTTAACCACATAAAAATTCATATATGGTTAAATTTTACCTCTTGCATGGAAAATAGTCCTTTACTTAGACTTTTTTTATTATCATTTTATATTGAAAAATATGTTTTATGTATATTAAAAAATACCGCAAAAAGTAAAGAGTGGTGTTGTCGGGGAAAAAAATCCTCGACTCAAGGCTTTCAGAGAAAAACCCACGGTGCGGGAAAACGCTCACACAAGAAGGCGTGTGAAAATAATCCCCGAAAACACAGATAGAAATGAAATAATAAAATCAGGTGTAATGTAAGTATGCATTTAAATGTCTACGTTTCCATTCCGTCCTATTATGTGGTTCAATGGAGAGTGCGTAGTCTTCAACTACGGGTCTTCGACTACTAGGATGTTATTAGGAAGCCTTACTCTGACCGTTCAGCTTATTTTATAAGGAAGAAATTTTTCAATTTTTTAGCGTGAATCCAGTAAATATAACCGATCAAACAACTTCATCGATTTATCTTTAACTGTCGAATAAGTTGCAAACGTATTTCGATTTGAAAGATCAAGTGTTCTGTTAAGTTTAACCCATTATCAGCCAAGGTTATAATGAGAAATTTTCTTTTGTAATTTTCTATTGAAGTGACAGATAAGAAGAGTAAAATATACGTACTCTGTAAAAAATTATAAATACGTAAAAAATAATGTTGCCTTTTCGCAAACTTTCGTAACTAGTCGTAAGTCTTGAAACAAGAGGGAAAAAAAGTGTTTTCCTTTAGAAATAATTAAGGAAAGATGCTCAATACACATTATTTTGTAAGAATTATCTATCAGAAAACACTCAGCAAAATTAGTTGCATAGTAAAAAGTTTACCATCTGGTAGATTCACGAAACAGAAAATTCAACAAATTTAAATCTTTATTACGAAAAAATAATAGTTGCTAATTATGATATTTCTGCATTAAAAATTAATACAAGACTTCGATAACAACGTAAACGGCAAAAGTAATCGAAAATTTACTTCTAGCGTAACAATTTCGCATTCAATAATGATGTTACATTTTCGCAACTTTGGCCGGAAATAAATTAAGTTGCGGTAAAGAAAGTCTGACTTCCATCATTTGTCACGTAAATAGACGTATGTATTTGAAAAAATGAATCTCTTAGAAACTTACTTTCTTATTAACGACGCTGATACATAATTAATCACTTGAGTTTCGTATTCTGTAAAAGCCGTTTACGGAGCAATAAATTATCCACTTTCACTCTGCTACGTTAAATTTATGGAAATGTTTCAATTTTAACTGTCTACGCCAGAAGAAGTGACTTGAAAAAACATCGAACGAGTAGGATTTTTTCATGGATATTAAATTTCTCACGCTGCTTTCTCATCAATATTTTTAAAGAATGAAAAAGTAAGTGAAACTAACAAAATATTTTTATCCTTTCCTTGCGATTTTTACCGCTGGAGTGCTGCATATCCTCGCACATTCATGAGGTAAACATCGATGTTATCAATGAATTTGGAATAAAATTTTCAAAATTTTCAAGATAAATTAATATTCCGAATAAGAATAACGAATTTTCAGAATGGATTATGATATATACAGTTTTTGTTAGTTGAATCTTAATCCTTGGGGCTCACGGATAGCCAAGTGGGCAACGCGTTAGACTTCGATGAAAACGGCCCAGGGTTCGATTCCCGGTGGGGACCTATGAGCGAAGTCACATTAACTGCATAAGCAATTATAGCAATAATTATACTATTAGCTTTATTATTGCCCGAATATTCATTTCTCAATGCCATTTCTTTCGTGGTTTTCCGGATAGCCATGCTAATAACGCGTTCGACTTCATTAAAAGCGATTGCGGGTTCGACTGCAGATGGGAGCCTACATGTACGATATTACCTCAGCTGCTAAAGCAATGCTAACAATGATATTAACTGTCCTTCGATTTAAAATGAATTATTTAGCCTTTTAAATGATCTAATATAGTTTGCCTTTGTCTTCTCATCGCTCTTTTTCCTTGCGTCCTACCTTCGATTACATTCCTTAAGGGCGTCCGGATGACAATGTGGGTGATGCGTTCAACTTTGGTGAAAGTTGTTTCAGGCTTGATGCCCGGTTGGAGCCCACGTGCGAAATGATCTTAGCTGATAGGTGGAATAGAGGCCAACTTGGTCTAGCCTCGCCTTTTAAACAGTTCATGCATTCATTTTTCCATTATGTGACTACCCAATTTCTATACTTTCTTTTAAAATTCAATCAACACCTTATCTTCTTTCTCCATTTCTAGTATTTCGTTGTTTGGCTTTCTTTCAACCTTACTTATTTTTTCGCACCACCCCACACCCATATTTATTGTATTTGTATTTTACCCACAAGCATTAATTTATTATCGAGCATTTTGTACTACCCCCACGAATTGCTGTCATCATTATCAAGTGAGGCGTTTCAAATCATTTCCATAGATGGTTCCTCGGGAGTCCACCTCAGCTGTCTCCAGTACCGGAAGATGAACGACGTTATCCATTAGGCCCCTTACTAGTGATCCTTCGTGCGAGACCTGCTGATTCAGGCAGGTATCTATGCTCAGCTACCAACTCGGGTGGAGGCGAGAGAGTTGAAGTGTCCCTCATGGTATCGGCTCCCCTCTCGGCAAGGGTGAGTCCCGCAAGGCAAGCTGCAGCCGTTGGGAGAGCGGCAGAATTCACCTGCACTGCATCCGGGCATCCGGTGAACGTCATCAC
Organism: Ladona fulva; assembly: GCA_000376725.2. Lineage (NCBI taxonomy): Eukaryota > Metazoa > Arthropoda > Insecta > Odonata > Libellulidae > Ladona > Ladona fulva. The sequence continues at coordinate 706,029 of KZ308369.1, read as the reverse complement.
TTGGGCGAAAGACGGCCAGCCTTTGAGAGAAGGCCCGAGGATACATATCGTGTCCAGAGGGAGGATTCGCTTGGAATCCGTCCAACGAGAAGACGAGGGCATTTACCAGTGCTTCGTGAAGAATGAACACGATATGGCACAGGGAAGTGCAGAATTAAGACTGGGAGGTGAGTTTAAGAATTTTCTTACTATATGAATAAATAGTCCTTAACACGTTCAACGCTGAGCGACGACGATCGTCGTCCAGCGGGTGCTCTCCGGTGACTGAGGACAACGATCGTCGTCCACGTTCCGTATTCTTTCCAAAGGCCTTCTTCGAGTAGCACGGCCTCCAAGCGCTTCCATTTTTCTTTTCAGTCATTCGTAAGGCTCTATTTCAGTAAAGTGTTCGGTATTTCTCATTTTAACCAATATTTTTTTAACTGTTTTTTTTTCGACGATTGTCGTCAAAATTTAAATTGTAAAAGTTGAAAAAAAATTTTGTTTTCTATTTTTCTTTGGTCAATTCATGATTAGGAATACAAAGATAATCTATAACCATAAAAATAAATTTCAGTCACCGGCAAAAATTGAAAATTTACACTCAGNACGTGAAGTGGGGTTAGCGATGGGAGGGCCATTGACGTCGCCTTTCACGTCTCTCTTCCCAATCGAAAGAACATTCGCGATAACTTTTATTTCTGATTTTCTTTCACAGCTGGACTGTGGTTACGCTTTCAAAGGAAAGTTGGCGGTTTTATTTTTATACGTTATCTCGTATTCGAACCACTGCGAGGGTTTCTGCGAAGTTGACCGCTATTAAGGCCGATGTATTTAAAGGAGAAGATGTTTGCCAGGATCCATTAGATGGGAGTGAGACCTTGTCCTTACAAGTTGTTGAAGCGACGCCACTCCAGTGAAGAATGCGCTGGATCGCCGAATTTAGTGATTCTCTTTTTTCCCGCAAGTTTTTGGGGATTGAATGATGCGCACTATCCATGTACTAGATCGGTCTTATGCTATTATTATGGTAATATAACAATTCAAAGTTCCTCTCGTAAGGTATCAAATAAAGTATGAAGCAATTAGAAATACTCACTTCAGTAAATTTACGGCTACAATTTCAGTCGTAAAATATAGAGGGGAGACATTTGAATTTACAGAACGCTAAAAATTGTCAAACGGTGGTAAGTATTGAATGATGTGTGCTTAAATATTTATTTACATTTAAGCACCAAAATTGCAATTTTAGTGCAACGATCCTTATTGAATGATGTAAATTTTTAATCGCTATCGATTGATATTATTTATTAATATAAATTCTTTTTATATTTTTCATTCCTTAAGTGAAAAAATGTTTATTTTTTTTACGGATTCATGTAAGGTACACACTACTTTGGGTTACTCTATTTCTGATATTGAAGATAATAACGACGTAGCTATGCATATTAATACTTTAAATTTAGGTTACCTGTGATATTTGGATATGAATGTCTATTGTTTGTCAAGAATAATTATCTTTCCACCTGAGAAAAATCCCAAATATGATCACGTATGCAGGTCTAATTCGTAATTACGTCAGAATTTTTGCATTTCATTCATAGTTCATTCAATTTTCTTTTGAATATTTCACAGCATACCTTTGAAAAATTGAATTTCAAACAAACAGCTCACGAAAGATGTTCGAGCGATAGAAATTCTTCACACGAGCGATAGAAGTTTTCTAGCACACATTGTCTTCTATTTTGTAAATTTTGCTTTGATTGATTATGCAAGTGTAAAGAGAAATAAAAGTTCTACAGCTGTTTTATTAAAAAAAACTAAAAGTAATTTCTTGTCCACGTATCAACGATTGATCTGGTATTGACGCACGATTCAATACTGAAAGTCATTGCAAAATTGTATGTAACATTCAATTCATAACGGGTGATTAATATAAGAAGTCTGTTAGAAAATATATCCTTTACCACTTTATTCTATGAAAAATAAATAAATTCATTGTAAGACTCTTTCGGAGAATTATAATTAAACAATACCTTTAGTGAGTAAACTTTCTGTAACATGTATTAATTTTTTAACAACACACACCAATAAAACAGTTAATAAAATAGCAAGTACCAAACTAAACTATGCAATGCCATATGTACACCTTTTGCCCAAAATTTGACTGTTGGTTTGCGATACTGTCGATTTGCGGGACATCGAGTAGCGAAGGCGAATTGCGCTCATCTATCGTGGATCTTGATTTAGGCCGCTGTGACTAACATACCGCAGGCAGTGACATACTTCACTGTTTGAATTCGTATATTATTTAGTTTCTATGTATACGCTACGCATTTATTTTGAATTTAGTAATGCTATATTAGTTTATTTTCATGTAATGTTTCGAGTTAAAGGATGATTCGAAAAGTAAAATGGAAGGGCTCATACCGATTGAAATCCTCAACATTCTATTCCGAAATGCAATTAATCTTCATTAGAATTGCTGTCACGTTTGCGTTTTTTCAAAACAGAATTACTCGAGATTATGCTCACCCATCTGATGGGATATAAGGATAATCGAATTTTATGATGAGACCTATCATTCATCTTGACAAGCACTAGATTATATCCACACTTTAGAAAATTGGTTGTGGAAGCCTCTGGACGAATTCGACAGAGAGAGGCAACTCGCATACAAATATAGCACTTGCCATTGACATTCTATGACAGAGTTTTCCATATCTTCCCTTCTCCCTCCCATCCTTATTTTTGCTGTCCTAAGAGCATACGACCTTCGGATCACGTTCACTCCCACAGTAGCTTATACGAACTCCGGGATTATTAACTTCCGTAATCCGTTGATATTATTCTCCTCTTGTATATGTAAACTCTCGGTTGTTAATACGGAATTTTCAAACATGGAGTCAACGTTGAAATTTAATTTGCCGAACACGGACGTCAAATCTTAGCTCTACCTGATTCCAATTCTTTCCCTTGTATCCTCTCTCCTGTGCACACTCGGCTTAAATATAATTTCAATCCAGAAACAAAATTATAAACTTCATTACCAAACACCAGGTCCAATCAATTAGAATATTAATGGAAATTAGGAGCAAGAAGTACAAGCGTAGCCTAAAACTAATTCGTAATAAAACTGACCATATGACCTACCAAACATACACGACAACATAAGAAAGGTTTAAGAGATGCGACTTACCTTGATCGTTAATATGGATTTAACTTTTGAATTCGCCTGATTCGAGAACAATATGTGTGAGATATACAATGCATTTAATAAAAGGCTTCCAAATACATTTGCAATGTACAATGCACCAAGTGCATTTAATGAAAAGAAAACTGAAGAAGCGCAAGGCAATTCAATCACACAAACATACATAATAAAAGTTGAAGTAAAAATTTCGTATCAATGCTATCAACCAACTTGTTACATTCAACAAAATATAACAGGCTAGTGATTTAGACTTACATAGAGCTAACAAATTAGGTTGACTTAATATGTCAACATTTCTTCCAGGAAACTGAAATTGTATTTTTAATGGATTTGATTACTCATGGTTCGATTGCTTCATTTCATGCGCAGTAATAGCTTAGCAAAGCTTGGGCATAAAAAATAAACACTTAAGTGAGGGTAAAAAAATATCGAATCTGCGATTCATTGGATGAGGTACTCTTCCGAATGATTCGATTGACATTTTTATTCGAAACTTGCATTCCAACAAATTCCAAGTTTCATTAGGATAACGAGAGAAATGATGAATTTGTGATAACACTACCGACGAATCTCACATGGTAAATTGAAAATTAATATCTTAGCCTTTCTCTACGGGCATTTCGCCCAAATGAATGCCTAAAGGATTATTCGAAAACAAGTATTTTCATTCTCTTTATAGTAGATAATGTAGTGCTTAGATGAGAAATACAGTTCTCTGATGCATGTTACGCATGATACATGATGAAAAGCAGGAAAACTTAATTAAATGATAAAAATCATCCGCATTCTTCTTTTTCAAACATCAATTCAAATGCGTTACGGGTGGACAATATGCTGAGCCGAGGAAATGGGTAGTGCTAATGGAACACGATGAACGCTATTCTTCCTCGGCGTAATTTGCTTTCGCTTCCTTATCATTTTTATTACTCAGCCGTTGTTGGGCGCGCATTCGTCAAAACGAGAGAGCGGAATTAGATGTCATTGGGAACGAGACACTCTCCTTTAATGGGTGCCTTTCCAACCTTCATTTCTTGTTACAGACGCTCCTCCACAACTGGTCTACAGGTTCATTCGCCAAACCATCCAGCCTGGACCATCTGTGTCGCTCAAGTGTATAGCATCTGGGAATCCGACGCCCAACATCAAATGGACGCTGGACGGATTCCCGCTTCCACAAAACGAAAGGTGAGTAGAATGCAAAGATTAGTTAGTGGCTGCCTTTGAGCGGTACGTGAAGTGGGGTTAGCGATGGGAGGGCCATTGACGTCGCCTTTCACGTCTCTCTTCCCAATCGAAAGAACATTCGCGATAACTTTTATTTCTGATTTTCTTTCACAGCTGGACTGTGGTTACGCTTTCAAAGGAAAGTTGGCGGTTTTATTTTTATACGTTATCTCGTATTCGAACCACTGCGAGGGTTTCTGCGAAGTTGACCGCTATTAAGGCCGATGTATTTAAAGGAGAAGATGTTTGCCAGGATCCATTAGATGGGAGTGAGACCTTGTCCTTACAAGTTGTTGAAGCGACGCCACTCCAGTGAAGAATGCGCTGGATCGCCGAATTTAGTGATTCTCTTTTTTCCCGCAAGTTTTTGGGGATTGAATGATGCGCACTATCCATGTACTAGATCGGTCTTATGCTATTATTATGGTAATATAACAATTCAAAGTTCCTCTCGTAAGGTATCAAATAAAGTATGAAGCAATTAGAAATACTCACTTCAGTAAATTTACGGCTACAATTTCAGTCGTAAAATATAGAGGGGAGACATTTGAATTTACAGAACGCTAAAAATTGTCAAACGGTGGTAAGTATTGAATGATGTGTGCTTAAATATTTATTTACATTTAAGCACCAAAATTGCAATTTTAGTGCAACGATCCTTATTGAATGATGTAAATTTTTAATCGCTATCGATTGATATTATTTATTAATATAAATTCTTTTTATATTTTTCATTCCTTAAGTGAAAAAATGTTTATTTTTTTTACGGATTCATGTAAGGTACACACTACTTTGGGTTACTCTATTTCTGATATTGAAGATAATAACGACGTAGCTATGCATATTAATACTTTAAATTTAGGTTACCTGTGATATTTGGATATGAATGTCTATTGTTTGTCAAGAATAATTATCTTTCCACCTGAGAAAAATCCCAAATATGATCACGTATGCAGGTCTAATTCGTAATTACGTCAGAATTTTTGCATTTCATTCATAGTTCATTCAATTTTCTTTTGAATATTTCACAGCATACCTTTGAAAAATTGAATTTCAAACAAACAGCTCACGAAAGATGTTCGAGCGATAGAAATTCTTCACACGAGCGATAGAAGTTTTCTAGCACACATTGTCTTCTATTTTGTAAATTTTGCTTTGATTGATTATGCAAGTGTAAAGAGAAATAAAAGTTCTACAGCTGTTTTATTAAAAAAAACTAAAAGTAATTTCTTGTCCACGTATCAACGATTGATCTGGTATTGACGCACGATTCAATACTGAAAGTCATTGCAAAATTGTATGTAACATTCAATTCATAACGGGTGATTAATATAAGAAGTCTGTTAGAAAATATATCCAAACACTTTTTTTATTCCTTACCGAACTGAATACAAAATTAAAATACTATGCCGGTTCTTATTATTAGCAATTATTAGGAATTTGAACAATTCATAAAAATAAATGCATCGTATCTCCGAGTTATGCATCGTATCTCCGAGTTATGCATCGTATCTCCGAGTTATGCATGGTATTTCCGACCGCGTTCATTGACGTTCTTTCGTCTAAGTTACAGTAGGCTCTTTCAGACCGAAGATGTTGTGTATGGTTTTAGGTCGTCTTTTAAAAAAACAGCTCTACTTGCTACTGCTCCGTGATTGGTCGACTGTATGCTGTGCTGTGATCCATCTATTGTTCGAAGAGCTCCATTCTAGGTATTGTTTAAGTGATATCCGTTCTCTCTGTTAATTTGGGGGCATTTTGAATATTGCTTCTCTTTTTACCCATAGGAAATAACGTTTCTCTTTCGAAAACAACGTAGTAATTTATAGGGAAATAGAAAGTGCTGATAATAGATGTACCAGTCGCATGATTCAGATAAAAATATGAAATGGTGGCAATTAGGACTCAATATTGGCAAAAGTCAGCGATTAACTTCTTCAAAAGGAAAAATAATGCCAATTCGTACAGCCTCCGAGAGAAAACTTTGTCAACAGTAGAATCGGTGAAATTTGTTGGACTAACTCTCACAAATAACTTAATATGTGGTACAACATTCGTAATATATGGGAAGGAGAAGTTAAGAAATTCGGATGCGTGAAGAGAATAGTCGGAAGACGGAAGAAAATGTCCGTGAGCTTTGTTACGTTGCGTTGGCCACTCACCTTGAATATGCGTGTAGTGTATGGGTCCCTACAGAAAAGCGTTGTATTCGAGAATTAAAGAAAGTACAGCGAAAGGTGATACGTTTCGAAAAAATCTTTACGAAAAATCAGTGAGTATTACTGAAATGCTTCAGGGCGCAGGAAGGGAATCTCGAGGCGACAGAAAATTAAAACAAAGACTTTATTTACTTAATGAGATCCCGGAAGGCATATTCTTAGAAAATGTAGCTGATATAATGCGTCCTACCTGTTACATAAGCCGTTCTTATTCTCAGAGAAAAATCAAAGAAATAGTTGCTAGAACAGTCGTTTCAAAAACCTGCAGAAAAGTGTTGTATTCGAAAATTACAGCGAAAGGCGATACTTTTCGTGAACAATTGTTGCGACAAAATTTTTTCGCGTCTCTTCTGCGAACGATACGTAAAGATAATCCATTAGGGAAATACAGTCATGTGCACCCACCCCCTGCCACACGCCGAAAGGCAGCTTGCAGTGTATATATGTAGTTGTAAATTCAGGAGAGTATATTCTACCTCATAGTTTGATTCTTTAGAACATAGAGAGAGAAATATATACCTCGCACGATGGCATCACTCGTTCCATTTTGTCTTTCGAAAATTAAGTCTCGTATATTTTCTTGGAGGCTGCTAGGAATAAGATCTTGAAAAAAATAATAAACTTGGAAATCAATTGAGAGCAACTTAGTTGACGATACGCGAATACGCAATGTATCTTTCATCTTATCAGCTGCCGGAGAGAAAACGTGGTCGGAATTAAATTTGGCTACTGAGAGGAATTTAACGAAGTTCTGAAGACAAGTCTTTTTCTACGTATATTTATGACGAGTAGTATATCTATGATCTAACGGATTGGAGTGTAAATTTCGTAAAGATACTAAAAAAATGGTATCCGTAAATATTTATTTCCAAGATAAACTCGTAACTGGAAATATTAGTTTCCGAGCAATGTGTATAGAGAATACCAGAAAGAAATACATATTATTTGACCGAGAGAGAAATTAATTGAGGAAAGAATGTCGACGCAGCACTATTTGGATTGGATTTGTTGAAAATGAGCGAACTTGGTAAAACAGCGCNTTCAGAATAAAAAACATTTGAGGTTAACCTGTGAGGAATGATAGGAATTTGGGGAAATATATAAAATGATACATTTAATTTACTGTCTATTAAAAAGTAACCGATTTGGTATGAAAGAGGCTTTGAAGAAAGATGGAGATTTTAGAAGATAAGGAAGAGATTGACTGTGTAGAGTCACTTCTCTAAAAAAATTAAACAATAGAAAGTAAATTAATCTTCGATCGATTCTTAAACCTTCAGCAAAAGATGTCTTGTAAAAAGTGCGATAAAACGCTATTTAGGAACCCGTGAAAACACTTTGTAAACGAGATAGCATTTTAACCGGGATATGACAGCTTTTCATTTCTAGTACTTTGAAAAACTAAAGGGAAATTATTTTGGCTAATTAATTTTTAAACAAATTATTCCCATCTTTAAACGGAAAGGGTTCTTCTTCATTTTCCTTTACTTGCCACATATTTAGATATGGGGTCCGCGAACTATAGCTGTGTAATATTGATTGCGTGCTCATCGTATTTTTTTAAGAATGATCAGCTTTTCAGACTAAGAAATCTCTTTTTTGTTAATTCATTTTGGCCATTTATTTACTCTATAATGAAGCAGTTATTTACGAGATAGACAATTAGAGAGTCATAACGAATTTTCAGCATAGGCCTTAACAAAGCATCATGTCTCCCAGACTACGCTCCGCAGCACAGCAAACACTGCGCTGCTACTCTGGTTTATTGGATATATTTATTGCTTGATTTGGAGACGAATGGAAACATCGCCAAGAGACTTTTTAACCCAACGTTCTGCTTTAAGGTTCGACTGATGGGGATGATCCCTCCAGCCAATTTATACAACCGACCTTGCAAAAGATCATGTTGTTCTAATTTTTTTGTGTTCTTAGGACCCATGTTGTTAGTAAGAAATCAATTTTGCAGCTTCAACAGGCCCGTGCGAAATGTGCACTCTTTTCGGCTTTTTGATCCAAATCTCCTAAAGTATGCGTCCTACAGGAAAAGTTAGTCATTTTTATTTAAAGGCAAATTAAATGTCCCACGTTTTAAGCCCAAATCCGTCTCCATATTCTCAGAACTTTTGAGAAACAGCTCTTAAAAATTTGGCAATTTTTAGAATAAATTAAAAATTTCGTTTTCGTCGTGTATCTTGCCAAATGTCGGGAAAAGTACTCATTCCACGAGGAAACGTATAGGATAAGAATGTGTAGTATATATCTATAGCTTTAATTTGATTTCAAAGAAACGCTTATTGGTCCAATAGCTTCTTCAAAAATGGTATTAAACGGAAACTACGCAAAAATGAATTTTTGGAAAAAATCAGTCAACAGTTTTGAGTGCAACAAATATAATTTATTTAATAAAGATTATTATAGGATGAAGATTGTAATCTTTCATGATATCTTCATTTTCTTCTCAGATAGTGGATCACCGTAAACAAGATATAAGAAATAAGATAGGAAGAATTCAAAAGGAAGATAGGAAATTTAGAGACAAGTCTAGTAGAGTAGGAGAATAAGTTGTAGTAAACAATTTTTGGTCTATCAATGAGGAGGAAGATCGGCTTAAGCGGATTGCAGTGCATCTGCGGATGCGAAAACTCAGCCTTATTACAGAGCATCAAGGGGTCTCCAGATGCCTTTGAGGGTAGCGAATTCGACTGCGCTGGAAGCGGTTCCGGGTTCGATTTCCGGTGTGTGCTCACGTGCGAAGTGACCTTAGCTGTTGAAGCCCTTTCTGGATTTACTTTTACTACAGGGAATCGCTCCGAAGTCTTACAAAACTTATTTTTGCCGAATAGAAAGCCGAGCCAAAAAAATGGAATTCATAAACCGGAATCGAAGCAGAAAAATCATCGATTCCGTTCCCAACGATGCGCATTTTACCTCAGTAAAATTGGAAGATGGTTTACTGAACACGTTTAACTACTACTTGCCACTAAATATTACTATATCTTATTTTAAAATTTAGCGCAATACAATGTAAATAATAATAGCTAGAAATAACAAAAGGAACCTTGAGAAGATATGCTTTTACAAAAGTTGGAGCGATAAAGGTGTTTCGAACCGGTTCGACATTGGCAGAAGCAGCGAAAACGGTGTTAAACCGATATTCCGTTTTTTATTCAACAGGAGATAAAAATGGAATTAAAAATATGACGGTTCGATCCACCACCTCATAAGAGGTTTGCAGATCGTCTTAAGTGGTATTTTTACCATGTGTTTCACGTCAAAGGGAACGAGACCGGGAGAAAACAGTGCATTAATCAGAACCTGTTCCAATGCACTGCTCCGTTGCAGTGTCTTAAGCGAGAGCTTTTTCATGGTGTGTGTGTGGATATATCCCTCCTAAGGAAATATAATTTCGGATATTACTCAGGTGTATATATATTTGTTGTTCTTAAACATTTTTTGTGGCCCAGAATTACATAGCAATAACCTCGAATGCAATTTTTATTGATCAATTCCAGTTAAAATAAAATGATCAGTATCTCATCCTACGCATTATATTTAGCGTCAATTTAATATAAATTTAACAAAATTTGACAGACTGCAAAGGTAAACATTCGTAACTGGCTGTATATATTTGTGGTTTTGACTATGATAACTGTAAATCATTGATGTTTTATTTGTGTATTTCCGCATTGTAGGGAATAGACACGAATAACAGATTTTATTAATTTATGCGAAATCAAACAGTTACATTTGTGGTCATAAACGTGGAATTAATGTGTGTGTTTTAGGAATCCGATATTATTTGAATTTTATTTGCGATATATCAGCCAAAATTGGAGGACTAATGGAATTTAATGAGAATACAAACAATATTAAATAGAATGCATTTCTGGGCGATAATCGGTCAATATATTAAGTACATTAGGTAAAATAATCACGAATAATATTCTCCAATCAGCAGCTGAAGATTTTTCCGATAATTTACATTTTACGGTACACCGCATCCTTTGTCATTCTTTTTTTTAACGTTCCAATAAACAATTAAATTTAAATTAATGTTCGACAACCGAACTTCGTGAACGCCATCACTGAGATGGTAAAGAAACTAAACTTAGTAAGTTCCAAAAGAGAATTTTCATGTAATTTTTTAATCATCTCAACGATGATTTGCTAGAGAGAAATGAAAAAGTATCCTAGTATTATAGACTGTTAGAGATGTATTCAGAGATACATACATAGTGATGTATTTCAATGATTAAAATATTTTAAAATATTCGGTTTCCTTACCAGCGCTACATAGCATGGATCAGAGGGTTTCACTGCATGGACAATGCACAATTTGTACCTGTGGACAGGAATCAGTTTGCTGCGAACAGTTTTCTATGTGTTTTCTAACCCCTTTCCCTAAGTTTAGATATGGCATCTGGTAATTTTTCCATCTTATCCTAGATCTTACAATATAGTTCTCAAATATCACATTTGATAATTGATGGAATCATTATTTAATTACTTGCAAGTGTATAAACATGTTTATTGTAAGGATCTTTGCAGTCATAATCGCTCATTACAGTAGTCACTTAGTGGGAAATATACCATTTCGCTCGGTACTGAATGCTTTCTATTGAATCAACAAATGATATCATTTTAGTGATATGTAAGTAAACTGTAAGAACGGACGCAATACCTCCTGGCCTCAGCTCCAGATTAAGTCTTCATATTTGGTTCCTTTCTTTAGAAAAAAGAACTGAAAATCGTAAAAAAGAATGTTTTAGTTTGAATTTAAATTATCAGGAAGGACTTTGGAAAACCCTTTCATTGATAAAATCAATTTTTTTAAGTGATATGTGATGGAACTCCATCTTCACAAAAAATATTAAGAAAAGGGATTTGTAGTTTCGACAAGGTGTTTACTTAACTCGACAGGCTTTCGACGTATTTGCATCAACGTCAGGTGATCTGACGATGGCGTGAATATATCGCAACCCTATTGTAAACACCATGTGGAATACTAAAAATCCATTTTCTAACTTTTTATTGCTTCTTATTGATATTTAAACGAATGTTCTTGAATTAGCTGCTGAATCACAATTTTTCAATTATCTACAATTCCTAGCTAACTTAACTCCACTAAAAATAACAAAATTTCGACCTTTGTTCCGCATACTAAATCAAATTTCACGATATACACATACCTGTATGACGGGAGATCTCGTCGTGTGACTTGGCATCTCAAACATGTGCAAAGAAAAATTGGTAAAAGCTTTCCCAATTTCGTGATTCGCCATATTTTATTATTTTAGTTATCTTCTCTCCTGAATATGGCAATGTAGTTGCCGAAATACGTACACTTGCAAAAAGCGACCATGGAGAACTCAAACCACCGCTGATTGAAATTTCCTAACGACTGGTTTGCTTGCTAACTACAGCATGTTGGAGCTTTTCTCAAACTCTAATGTCTTAGCACAGCAGTGCTCATTTCCTTATTCTTTATCCTTTTAGATTCTTATTTTTTTTTTAGAAATTATGCAGAGAATACGAGATGTATAATTCAAATATGTTGATTTGTAAGAAGAAAACATGGTCTCAACACTGTTCATCCGCCTGAAATTCTCCTTCTGCATGTTGCAATCGACCGCTACATTTCCATACAAAAACATTTGAGAGCCGATAGTGTTGATAGCTGACGAAATAGTTCGCAATTCAGGTTCCTTGCGTGTATCCAAATTTCGGAAGTTGGAATCAAATAAAACTTTCCATATTTTTCTCACTGCTGAAATTTCTTCTCTTTCTTCGACTATTTCGAAATACTAAAAAATCTCTGAATGAATCCTGGCTTTGATCGAAGAATCCGAGTACGAGCACTGGTACGACTCTTCCACTACTCCGTGTATTAAACGAGCATCGTACAGTACCGTAAGTGGTACCAAAAGAATACCGAAAATTGAGTTGGATATTGTTTACTGTATAATATCTTCCCGCAGTGAGTGGCGGTGAGCAGCGATAACCATTAGCCTGAATGGGCTTTCTTATTTTATCTACTATCCGAAGTTACCCTCGCATCGCTCGGGCAAAGCTGGCCAGCTCCTATTAAAATGTGAATTAAAAATATGAACCTTTAAATACAGAAAATATAAATCTAAGCTAAATCATCATATTCTCAATACAGTTGTATTTAATTTAGTGAAAGAAAAAATCTCTTATCTTATTATTTGGTGAGTAGATATATGAATTCTTAGGGTATCCCAATCTAGAGCAAAATACTTATAACAGACCGTGAAAAATCATGGTTCTTTTAAATTAATACCACAATATCTTAACGTTTGTCCTAGTGTCTTATTTATATTGATACTAAATGCTAATCTTATTGGAAATGGTAGTCTTCTGAATTGAAACGGCAGTTCGGTAGATATTAACGGAATCCTAGGAAAAAATAATGTTTTTCCTTTTTCTTTTCCTGGCATTATTTTTGCTTTAATTATATTGTTTGATCACTGTTTCGCGGTCATTCTTGTTCCATTACATAGTCTTGGTGAATCTAAATTTCTTTACAAAATAATCGGTGGTCCTATTTTTATAACCTTAAACAATGTAAAGGCATTCATGGCATATACATCGAATTAAAAAAATTCAAAAATTAACACTTTCATTTGCATCAACCATTGAATCGATTGATTTATATATTCTTTCCTCAATAGGAATCTTGTTTTGAATTTTTAAATTAATATCGTTAAAAATAAACTTTATCTATTAATTCATCTTGACTGTTGACGATATTACATAAATCATTTGTGAGTACAATTTGGCCAGTTACACAATCAATTGGGTGGGCGCCTTCACCAATTTGTAAGTTTTTAGACAAAATGTCTCGCTTCTTCATCATCGGAAAGTTGAACTCTCATGTTTGTTCTTCATTGTACTTTCTTCACTCGACGCCAGAGAAATTATCGTCAAAAATGCATTGATTTCATCTGCTGAAGTTGATTTTGGCATAATTGGAAGCATTTGCCGAAAATCTCCAGAAAGTATAACTAATGCACCTCCCATTAATTCTAAAATACGTCGGAGATCTTGTAAAGTTCTATCTAATAATTTAAAAACTTTTTATGCGCCATTGTACATTCGTCCTAAATGATTACTTTACACTGTTTTAAAAGTTGACCTCGTCCAGATACTCGTGATACATTACAAACTGGAAATTGTTTGTTCTATAACATTTAATGGCAGTTTCAAACCAGAATGAGCAGTTCTATCGCTTTCGCTTTTCATTGATACACTCTTATCAATTTCCGAACGTATACTGACACAAGCGTCTAGCCATCGCCTGTGTACACCCTTCTGAACTGGAACGTTTCCCTAACACAACAGGATTTTCACAATAGAACATTCGTGAATATTTCAGAAGATTCTAGACTTCCGTTTCCGGATTCTAGAACGTTCTGGAACGTTCAGGAACAGAAAGTTCAAGATTCAGAACCAAGAACGTTCAGGAACAGGAAGATGGCCAGAAGCGCTTGGAAAATTCTAGAACATTCTCGTACGTTCTGTAGAATTCTAGAACATTCTACAGCATTCTCCAGCATTCTAGAATATTCTGAAATATTCTATAACATTTTTTTGGAAATTCTAAAACATTTAGGAGTATTCTAGTCAGTCTCGGCCACCTCGGCACTCGATTCCCATCTGCTTCACCGACTTCCCATAGGAAATACATTGGTACGATGCCATCTTTTTACACCCATATCTTCGAACCCAACCCCTGCAGTTCCAAACCGAATCCTTCTTCATGGATGGGGGATGGAGGCTACCATACCATGTAACTCCCATGTGGATGCGGGGGTTGGTTGCGGAGTTATAGCGGCATTCATGGAGAAACCACGCTTACATTTATGTATTCATTGATTGATTAGAACTTCCTCTATTACTCTTCTATCAAGATGTATCATTCATCGATCGCGGTGGCGGAGACATTATCCAGCTCCAGGGTCCTCGTTTCGAGTCACGGTTAGTCGGATTTTTCCAGTTAGTTTTGGTCGTAGATAATAATAATCATTAACATTTTATAGGAGATAGCACGTCGTAATTTCCTCAGCAGATGTTTAAAGAAAAACATCCGTGTGTTTCACACACACAAATTTGTGTGAAATTTTAATTTTTGAATTTTAATTTAATTTTTCAAATAATTATTAAAATTTATGTGATTGGCGTCTCCATTTTTCTATTAAAGTAATTATTATTATTTCATATTCTTAGCTGTCTCATTCTTTCCTTTTGTTGATTATTAAACGGTTGACTAGATTTCTTACGTTTCAGTTGGAGCTCAATGACATATTAATCCGTCTTTTTGAGTATGTATTTTAAAATTTGGAATATCAATTAATCAATATAGAATTAACCCTCTTTCGCGAAATACATATACGATTAGTGATATGGCGAAGAAAAATTATCTTCTTCATTGACCCACCGCCTAAAATAAATGTTTGCAATTTATATTTTCCCTTTCATGATATAATTATGAAGGTTCTGTAAGAAAATGCTGTATTTAACAAGGTATTTTCCTTAAAAATAGAGTCTTTGAGCATATATAAATGATTAGTCGAATACCCGAATATGTGAAAACTAGATTATAATAGTAGTAACTGAATCACTTAGTTGTAATGGTTTGTATTTACCTATTATGTTCCATACTGTTTTTCCCTCTGATGTGTAATCTTCCAACCATTCTCCGAATTTTATCCAGTCTTTCCGGAAAATTCCTCTCTTTCCGCAGGTTTATGATCGGGCAGTACGTGGCCGTTCATGGCGACGTGATCAGTCACGTAAACGTCACAGGCGTTCGGGTGGAGGACGGAGGGACTTACGAATGCACCGCCACTAACCGCATTGGAGAGGCCCGCCACAGCACACAACTCAACGTTTACGGTGAGAGCGGAGATTCCTTTGAAAACTTTATCACTTTTGTCTAAGCATCCGCTGTATTTTACTTCCTGCTCTTGAACTCGTGTCTCATCCATCTTACGCTGAATAAATGTGGGACTCTAAGACACTCAGACCTGTCATTTTGTCATCTTCGCCCCTTTCTCCATCCCTTATACTTGTACTTCACATTCGCTGTCTGGAAATCGATTAAATTCTGTCTCTTCGTCCCATTCCCTCTCGTTCCTATTTTATGTCGCCTTTTTATTCCAGGGTACTCTACATTCACTATACTTTCTTCGAAAGTAAAGACAGAAAAGGGGCGGGAGAACCACAGAAAAATCACGCGTTAGATTCGTTCTCATATAAGTCGTTCTGTAGATATTTCCATAATTACGATAAAATTCGCGAACTCGTTCACCATCGGATTGGCTATATATGTTTAGATATTATTATATTGATTATTTAAATATTATACTGATTATTACATATTAGCTACGGCATATCTATAACAAAAAATATCCTTTTCTACGATTATTGACTAATATTTTCAAAGTTTCATCTGATTTAGAATTTATAAGATCTTTGAAAAGTAAAATAAGCATTAAAGTAGGAAAAAAGGACTATTTTGTTAGAACTCGACAAATAATGGTATAGAATCTTAGTTTTCCCGGAATTCATTAATGTTAATTGGCAGGAATTCATTAATGTTAATTTTTACTTATTGCACAAGATATGTTTAGAGGAATATGAAGTCTACTTAACTACCTCTACTTTCTTACATTTCCTTTAGTTCATGAAAACTTATGAGTTTTAGTCTAAAATTTGGTCGTTGATAAAAGATAAAAGAATGATGTAACACATATTTGGAACTCATAATTTGAATTGGAAATCAAGTTTTAAAGGCTATTTTTATAATTAAAAAGCAATTTTGAGCCCGTTCTTCGGTTAGCTTTTGACAATAAAATAAAGTAAATTTATAACCATATATTTATTTATCATAAAAGATACGAATACCGTTTCCGAGTTTTGAACCAGTTGATATAGCATGTTCTGCCATACGCTAAGTGGCAACTTCCTGCGAGTTTACGTTGTATAAATCTTTTACTTTCCTCAACTGTCATTAACAATTGTAAATAAAATTTGCCGAATTTTACTGTAATTCAGTTTTAGGATAATAACCCGCCGAAAATTTGTAGCGACAGAAATTTGCATCGACTTCCAACCCAAACTACCCGACTCGGCCCAGCCTTCGTGATATCCAATGGGTTGTGCGTTTGCCTTTGATAAAAGCGGTTCCTACTCTCGGGACGGGCCCCGGGACCAGTCCCGGGGATCGTCTTTTCCCTATCTTTTCCGAGCCATTGGGGATGTCCTCGTGTATTGTGAATGAAAAAGTACTGCAAGGAACTGCTTCAGCAATTGATTACCGGACAAAGAGAATAACTCCTCCATAAAGAAATTCCATACGCTTATGCTAGATATAAATGTAGTGAGGAAAGCGATTGTCCGGTGAAGAACCGTCCATGGCGAGGAATTTTCCATCTCTGCCTCTCACCAATTATTCTTCTCTTTGTAACTTGACTGATAGATCTCCATATGTACATACACTTGCATGCGACATAATGATATTTTGTTTGTGAGTAAAACAATTTTTCGGGAATACAGTTGCTGATATTATTCCACTGTATTGACAAATGTAGCAAGAGGATAGTATGTGTCGTGTTTAGACAGCATGAGGATTTTGAGGATTTGAGGAATTTCTATTCAAAGTAAGCAACTGAGGTGAATTCTGTTTTTAATTTTTATCTCCGATGAAATGCTTCTTAGGACAAGGTTTTAACCAGTCACTGGCATGCTGTTTTCGGCAAAATTTGCGTAATTTGATGCATCAATAATTTTCATCTGCAAAATAATATTTAATCCTTTTCCCATGATAATATTTCGCCTCAACGGAGAATTTCCTGTATTTTTGATACTTTGCCGCAAAATTTCGAGGAGCACTCTGAAAGGATTTCTCACCTTTATGGGAAGTTGAAAACTGTATCCAGAAGGAAGGGAGGAGAGTTAGACCTCAGCCATTGTCCGACTCCGAGTTGTAATTAGTTACTCAACAATAAGTCAAAGTTTCACGACTTCTTTGAAAGAAAAAAATTATATTCTTGCACTGGCGCTTTGAAAATGTTCTTTCTCTCCAGATTTTATTATTTTCTTCATTGTTGTCAGAAATAATGTGTATCTAAGGTTCTCATTCTTTGACCGGAAATATTTCCTTCTAAGCAACCCATTTACTCTTCTACAATATTTTATTTATTAATTTATGCTCAACTTAGAATCCTGACATGTATACTGATAGATGCTGATCATTTGGTATTGAAATGGATTTCAAATTTTTCTACGTTCTATGACTGTGTTGTAATTCTGAGGATAGATGTGTGAAAATTGAGTGTTTTAATCGTTAAATTGAATCGATGATTGCAATTTTTGAATGGATGGTGAGAACAAGGAAACTGGGTGATTATGTTGGGTACTTTGGATAGAAAGTTTTCCGAGAGTTGAACAATAGAGGAATAGAGGGTGTGTGAGTATAGGTGGATGAGCTGCTGGTAGCATATTGTCAGCGGCTAAACGTGAGAAATAAACGTGGGGCAAAAATTACCCTATATACTTAGAAGTTTGCTTGCGTCCAACTTGTTTTTAAGTAACTAAAAGTGGATATGTGAAGATGAGTAAATTGAGTACACGTAGAAGGGTCTAAATTACGAGTAGCAAAAACAGAAGAGAAAAATTCAATAGCAATTAATGAATGGGGACTAAAAGATAGGCGTGACCAATATGAAAAGGAGCGTTGTTTTTGTGGAATAGAAAAAATGAATGGAAGCAGAGAGTCTAAAATGGTGGACAAAAAGAATAGTGATTCAGAAGGGAGAGAAAAACCGAGATTAAGCTAATCGATTGTTGTGAAGGAAATATTGAAGAGAAGGCATGTAAGTAACTGACAGAAAGAAAAGGAAAAAAGAACATTGGGTTCCCGAATAGCCAAGTAGACAACGCGTTCGACTTCGATGAAATTGGTCCCGGGTTCGATTCCTGGTGGGGTCCTACGTGCGAAATGACCTTAGTTGTTGAAGCACTTTTAACAATACTACTACTACAAAAAAGAACATTGTTTGTTAATAGGAATTGATGTGTCAGGAGTGGAAGATGTACGCATGCATTTGAGGACTAAGGTGAATAAACGAAGCAAATAACGTGCTTGTCCCGGGATAGCGTGAGTGAAATGTATGTGGAAATGTGTTATTTTAAATAACCATTACTGTGAACTATTTCCCATTATATTCTTCTTTGTTTTCAAACGTTTTCCAAAAATGTAACTCAGCTGTTGGAACGATAAAAGTGGTCCAATAAATACACAGTTTGCAACAGCGATCGGCTTTATGGCTATTGTGCACATAAGTCGTCAGCATTCCCAAAGTACGATATTCGCGACTACGAACTTAAAATATGAGTTAAAATTCACATTTCCAAGCGATCAATATATTCTAGGCTTTTAGCTTTTTCTATAAGTGGACGAAATATTCTATAAGCGGTTATCTCGTCTTTCTTTGATAATCCTGAAACTTTTTGAAAATATTTGAAAAAATCTCTCAGTAGTCCACTTCCCTGCAAAGAAATGTCAAAAGGATGATTAGAGAATAAACGGTCGAATATATATTATCTGCGGAATTGGACACTCTTTAATGACCCTCCATGTTCCTTTGCATAGTAATCGGGGATTTAATCGAAAATTATATATTTTTTATGAGAACCGAAAACGCTAATATACATTTCGTCCGAAACAGAAATCCTAAATTATGCATTTACGAAAATAAGGAAGGATTATCCAAAACCTTTCACTCTATTATATATTCATCTTTTAATCTCTGGCTTTAATTTTTGAAGGATTATAGTCAACAGTAATAAATCGTTTCATATTTAATTGGATAGCGCTCTTGGCTCGCGGACGAGAAGCTTCCCCGGGAAAATCCCGTCAATTCTCTCTTTCAAAAATCTGCGCGAAATTCGAGGCGCCTACGTGTATACTCTAATCTTGTCCCCCGATAGTTACTCGCGATGTGGTTTTTACTACCAATTTGAAATTCCACGCTCCTCAGTAATGGTCCAGTCTGCTGGAATGGGAAAAGGTGTGAAGGGGTGGTGAAAGGGGTTAGGGTGGGCCTTCCAAAGGCCAAGGGAATGGGTGCCGCTTAACGGCGACAAATCAATGAGGCTGCCGATTCAACCATTGCCGCACTTTGCGCAGTCCCTCGCCTTGTAATAGCACACCATGCGTTCCGAAGCCCATCTACACATAGGAGGCCCTCCCTATGCGACCATCGATTTCATTAACATCGTTCTCCACCGTCACAGGAGCACCGCACGTTCGGCCTATGGGAGACATATCTGCCATCGCCGGAGAGACGCTAAGAGTTTCCTGTCCCGTCGGAGGCTACCCGGTGGACACAATCCAGTGGCTCAGAGGTGAGAACACAATGCCACGTCCACTCAAAATCTCATGACGCCAAGACGAATGCGATACGAAGCGCAATCTCATTCGTTTCAACCCCAGCCTTCAAAACATGGCAAATGGATTTCCAACCCACACTAATTGAAAATACCCCGGTTGACTTGGTGGTGTTCTACCTCTCTCTCGAATGCGTCCTAAGTATGACCTTCTCCTAAATCTTCCCGTGCCCTCGCAGAATCCACGTCTAATTCCTCCCGAAATAATGTCTCTTATTACGAATTCCTCCCCACGACCCCTTTTCTGTCATTCCAACCTTCATCGGGTACTTTCAGGACCCAGATTCTGTAAATGTTCCCACCCCGTCTCTCCTAACCTCCTAACATTCTGCCGCTACTTCCCTTCCTAACCTAAAGCTCTTTCCCTGCCTCTTTCCATTTCTATGCATTCCCGTTTCTAAGTCTAAATCTCAGGTACCGCCTCTCCCGTTTCAATTAAAATCGTAATTGTTAATCTAGTGACTTTTCAGTCGAGGGAATAAAAACGCCACGCATTGCCTCCCCTCGAGTGTGGCTAGCTCGTCGTAATTGAAACGATGAGAGAAAATAATTTAAATTGCAGTTCGTTTCTCCATTTCTCTCTCACTTTCCCTCGCTATCTCGCTTTTGAGCGGCAAAATTCGGGCGAAAATATGCTGGGAAATAAGGATGGGTTCGGTGGCGTAGCGGGCGAAGGGACATGGGAATCATACGGGCAAATTCATGTATATGGCATTCTCTGTCATTCTGTTTCCTCATTCCACTCTGTGCGACATCCCTCCCTTTGTCCTTCACACGCTCTGGCCGCTCAAATTCGAAAACATGGAAGGAGAGAGAGAGTGAGAGAGAAATATTTGTGCACGGAAACGTGTGCAAATTGGTGCTCGGAGAGCGGTTGGCCGTAAATTGCGAAGCACACGGCCAATTTCCCATTGTTTGTTGCTTTTCCCCTTCGCCCCCTCCAAAATCAATGGTATTTATATTGTTAATAGCTCGATGGATACGGTCGCTGAAAAAACTAAGCGCAAATTAGGCGAATTTCTCACTTAAACTGCAATTAATGCACGCTATGATGCTGTTATTTATTTATCACCCGTTATAGATTTATCACTTAGTTGATATTGGACCGACTTAGGAGCTTTATTTCGGTTAAAGGACGAAGAAATGATGGTAAATTTTATATCATGAAAAGTTCCACACCGTGAATCTCGTTAATGTCCTTCATTGACATTCGCAATTTGCAACGTTTATGAATTTATGATGTTAATCTGGACGCTCTATATATTGATCGTGAATTTAACCCAAAATTATTGTCTTTCCTATCATAAAGAATGTCCGGTGGAGCTAATTTCGGAGCGTGTATGATATCCAAGTGTGTGGATTCACTTTGTCCTCCCGCCAGCCGTTGCAGTAGAATGCTTTGACAAATGATAATCGATTAATACAAAATACCCGCAGCATTATTCCTCGCGAGCCTTATCGCATCGTTTTTTTTTTTTGTTGTCGGTGACCATTCCGTTTCAGTGAAACATCACATTCGGCGATTTTCGCATTAAATACTTCAAATATTATATCGATCGATGAAAATCACTGGCGTATGTGATAAAACGTAATTCTTTGAATTATATCTGAGAAAATTTTCCGCTTGGAAAATAACATTTCTGTGGTGATCAGATTAATCGCATTGTTTTTCCTTTATAATACAGGCTCAACTACTGAGATTAGTGCACTCTCCAGTTTGATGTTTTCTTTTATCATTCGATATCTTCTTTCACGACGATCCTGGTGTTAGAAAATAATAGACTGAGAAAAGTAAACTGTATACATTCATCATAGTTACACTGCTTTGAGAGGATGATACCAATTAAAATTTTTTTACATGCACCGCAAACACATTGGCCTTCCCTCCGTTTGAATTTGCAATTATAGGGCGTTAAACAAAGCGAAACTTTTCACGCGATAATTTAGAATTGTTACTAAAAATAAACATTTCGCAAACTTCGGCGCGTCGATTGAAATTCCTGGCGAATATAATATTTTTCATTCATAAATGTCTCCTCAATTTCAGACGATCCTCGCGCTTATCTAAAACGTCCATGTCTAATCAATTTGACGTCAAAAAGCGAGAAAAGTAATCCGGGGAATTATATCTCAGCGGTATGAGGTTATATTTTGTTGTTCGTTTCCGTGATTGTTTGAGTCGGTGCTTTAATGATATTGAATAAATGACAAATGGTTACATTTGGGAATATCTGCGAAATGAATCGCATGAAACAGGGAAATATTTTTGTACACAAATATTCCTCTCGGTATGCAAATAAAACGTGGAAATAGAGTTAGGAAAACAATAAGAGTTATTAAAAATAACCCGTGACGCTTACTGATGAAAAGCGCACATTTTAGGTATTCGAATAGTCATCAACTCATTGCAACTGAAACAAGAACATTATCAACTAATTTAAGTAGAATCGGCAAAAACTAATCAAAAGAGTAACCTTAATTAAATCAGCATTTAATCGGCTTAGCACTCCTTAGTGGCTTAGTCCTCAGCACATATGAGAGAAATCGTAAATTATTCTCGTTACTATTGAAAGTCACGCAATTTTCTTGTCAGTTCTACCCCGTATCCACGATACTGTAGACGGAGAAACAAACTTATTGGACATACGAAACCGCTAATGTACTCGTATTTGCGTTTTCTTCTTCTTTGATATTAGCTGTCAAACGTTGCTGAAGTCACATACTTTGTCTTTTTATGGAAGATTTTTCCAGTTAAATTTAATATCTTAGAAGTGAAGATTTTCCCAATCAATGAATTTAATTGAAAGCAATGGTAATAGTTTTCTGGTCAGGAAACTTCTCATTAAATCGATATTTAAAAAAGTTTTAAAATTTCTCTTTAAGACTCTTTTCATTCAAATTTCAATGAATTAATGTCAATATCGACTGTAGATATTCATGAGAGAATTTTAGATTCTTTTATTGTTTACTTTTGTCATAGTTTGACAAATTACTCAACTGGTGTAAATCAAGATATCAAGTCATCACTTCCTAGCATAAAATACGTGGGTCATTTCGATATTCCCACCAGTTTACAGTTATGGAAAATAGTTTTGTAAATGATAAACATTTATTTTACGCAATAAAATATCCGTTTTATTTTTTAACATAATAATTACCGCTATTTAGGCATTTTTCCTATGGTACAACAAGGTTTTGTATGCCTCTATCGTAGAATTCTGCCGCCACTTCATTTAAGTATTTCTTTCTGTGGTTCCTCATCACTACGAAACCTTCCTCCACCATAAAAGGACTTAGGATGAGGAATTAAGTGAAAATAGATTGGTGCCAAATCCTGGCTATGCGGAGGACGATACGTAACTTTCTACTCAGAATGTTGAAGCAAATTTTGGGTATCGGCAGCAGTGTGGAGGCGAGCGTTGCCGTGAAGCAACAGCACACCATATTCCAGTAAAGCAAGGTTTCTCTATGTGCGATGAATGTCATTGGGACAACATTTTGTGCATTAAAAAAGCGAATCACTGGGCGATCTTCACACGCGACGGCGATTTCAATTTCGCGGTCCTTGTTCACTCGTCATAGCAACTGCACAATTACTGCGAATTTGTCAGAACTTATTCAAAATACGGCGAAAGGATGAACAAACCTGTCTCATGCGGGAATGAGTGATAGCTGTGGATTTGCGCGCAATCTATGAGCCAGCGGATGGTGCTTTCCGAATGACCCATTTAGCTTAACGAAATGGTGACCTTTTTACATTGACTTCCCTAATGGGTTTCAATTTTACCGCAGGTCCATCCAAACTAATCACTGCTTTTCACTGTCATTTGAATTTTTGATTAAATGTGTCACTCAGAATTAAGCTCTTAGAAAATTATTGATAATCCGTTTGAAGTCAATAATACCAAAATTGCGAGTACTTGCCGTTCAATTTGTATGAACGAACGAAAATCTTTCAAAAAATTTGTTTTCTTCGCAAGTACTTTGATTTGCTCATCATCTTACAAGTTTAGCTTCGATTCATTTTCGTATCGAGCATATGTGACTGGACAATATTCACCTTCACTCTAAATACATTGAGATAATCACTAATGAAAGGTTGAGAAATATTAGAAAATATATCCTCTAAATATTCTTAGCTGATGTCTTAGAATAAGAATAAATAGTATAACTTGCGGAAAAATTTTCTGAGGCAGATTATTCTTCTCGTAGCTGTTCTAATTATCTGCAACGTGATAATGCACGATGGTAATCCAAGCGCGGAACTCGACGCAGTAACTTCCTCCTAATAGGAGTAAATTTCGCTTTTACTGTAGTGTGTATTCCGATGCAATTTCAGGCGATCGTCTTCTACCAATCAACAGAAGACAAATTGTATTCCCCAACGGAACCTTAGTCATCGAGAAGGTGCAGCCAAGTCAAGATGGAGGATCTTACACGTGCACCGCCGCTTACAAAGGAGGAAGGAAAGCTAGTGGCACTGCACACGTCATCGTGATGGGTGGGTTGCCTTCCGATTTTTCTCTTTCTAAACAATCACGTCATATGTTTAGTTCATCGTTATTAGCGAACGCTAAAGTTATATCAGAAATGAATGGTTACGCGTGAGTTACAAATTTTACGCTTACAATTTAGAATATAATTCCGAAATAAATTGTGAACATTCTACATCCTTCCGGAATTGAGGATCTGTGAGGCACTGTTTTTTGACAATGATTTTCCTCATTTGTAGTTTCCACTAACTCCATCCAATTTTCGCCAAAGGATAACGGTAACCTCAACGAGCAATCATTGGAAAATTTTACAAAGAAGATATTCTAATATATTTAACGGAGATGTACAGTCTTCAGCCTTTTGATGTTTGAACCTCATTCCTCCACCATAAGCAACGAAAAGCTTTGGAGAGGGGGCTGAGGCGACTAAGGAAAATGAGGAGTGAGGTAGTTTTTCATTGCTTTCCTCATTGAGACAGATTGCTATAAATGGAACAAGTTCGTGTAAGTGAAGCACAATACTTTACGAGTAACACTTTTCGTAACATACAAAAAGGACAGGCCTTAATCAATGCCATTATTCAGCGTTTCTCATACCTCAGTAGCTTTCACATTATCACAACCATGAGCAAAACTGAGATAAAAATTAATGGAAGATATATTTTTCTCTATCCTGTACCCAAGGACAAATGAAAAATATTCCATTCGTCAGGACATGGTAGAAGGACCGGAGACATACATAGAAATTTTAAAACGGATGGACGAGTTGTGGAATGCAAAAAATTCAGTTCGCACAAGGTGAATAACGTAAATATTTTAGTGAATCCTTCTAAAAAATTATTCTCCTCCTTGTATATTCCATGATTTTCCATTGCTATTTTATTTTTACTCCCATTAAAAATCATTCTTTCTTCACTTTCCAACACTTCTTCATCTTCATCAGCAACTACTTCTCGATTTCCTTGCATCTTCACACGCACAATAAGCCAGTAGGTCGTCCCTTCGAACTTCACAACATTCATTTCCTTCCTTTATCTCTTGAGTAGGCATTCCATTCGCATTTGGTTAAATTTCGCAGCCCCACACATAATTCTCCTTGTTCAGATTTCTCAGATTTCCTTCTATCCAAATGAAACATATTTACAAATATTGCCTCGAAAATATCTCTCCTTCACTTTTCACCTCAAATCAACATATATTTAATCCATTCTAATTTCACCGATTTTCTTGGACCATCTTCAATCCCTTGGAAATTCTTATCCAAACACTCACAGAACAATCACTTCAATACCTACATTCTTACCATCCTTTTTCTCCTTTCACTTTATTCACGTTAGGATTTTACTCGATTTCCCATCAATATAATTTAGATTGCCTCGTAATTGTAAATCTGGCATCAGGAAAATTATCCTAATTTCCAAGAAACAGGATCTCTTATAAGTTTATTTTTCTCCATCTTACTTGATTTCATATTAATTGCAATTAATTGCAACCCATCTGCTTAACATTCGGAGTACGAACGTCAGGTCTCCCGAGACCCGAGGTCTGTTAATTAAATTTGAGGAATCACCAGATTGTATAGCACCGAGAGTCTTCTGGGACCCAGCTCCGTGTCCTGGAAATTTTATCACTTTTATGACGGGGAAGTTCAAAGTCCAGACAAGGTCAGCTTGCACAGCATGCCCCTGTAATACATTGCAGTTGTTCTCGAAGTCACAAAAATATTTTTTGATTAACTCAAAAATTATCCTTGAAAAAAGTTCATTTTTAATTGTATGTAAAACCCATCATTTCATTTCTAGAATATAAAAAAATGTTTACACTGTTTTCTGTCTAAATGCTTATCCTTGTTCAATATTCACTCATTTCTTACTAAGTTAGTACATATTGTTAGAAACTGGTTTTAAAAGTCTGGGTCAACTGGAATCCAGGTCCGTCCTCTGCCTGAAGCCAGTGAGATTCGTACTTCGAATGTTAACTAAGCATTTAAATATTAAGCATTAAATTTAGGGTGGTTATGGTAAAAAGCTTACTGAAAAATCGTACTTCCTGTTAGAAACCTAATTTTGTGAATGTAAACTTCACAGTCTCTGTAACCATTGCTATAAATAATTGTATGCATCACATATTTTATTTAATAACTTCGTTTAATTTAATTTAATCGTTTAGTTTAATAACTTATTTAATAACTAACATTTTATCTGTTTTTATCGATATACGTACGTATTTAAAACTGTTATTGTCATCCAGGTTCTTGTAAATGTTAAGTAATAGATTCATAGTTGTTTACAATTCAATGTACTGTTATGAATATTTAAGAGCGATACAACGGCATATTGCCGATGAATCTTCCAATGTCAATCTAAAATTCTAATTCCTAGCAAGATAACCTGCCTTTCTTCATCAAGTAACAGAGGATGCCAGATTCAGGGTCAATTACCGTCCCACTTCAATCCGTCCAAGTAATTAGATTTGGGATATCACTTTGAGTTGGGCTGACCATGGAATCAGGCCTTTCAGTGGAGTATCATGGAGTTCTTGAGAGGAATTTGAGGAAAGCACGAAGCAAAATTAGAGATTAATACACTTTGTTTTACCTCAAAGTCTGAGTTTTAATTGCATTTGGTATGAAGTGCATCAATCATAATTCTTAATTAATATGTTAAAATTTCACAAAATTTTGTGCCTGGATGAAATTATTTCTGAAATTCCAGATAAGAGCAAAATACGGAGTTATTCAAACAGAATACAGCAATTTTAATTCCGTTATTCTCGAGCCTCGAGTATCCGACAAAAATGAGTAATTCGCTACGCAAAGTTATTCACTAAAGCTATGAAGTATTTTCCATTGACTGTCGGAGGGCCCCCACATTGTCACCTGAGGGACGCCTCACATCGCCCCCTCTGCTCGGCCCCAATATCTCCGAAAATCACTCAATTCGATCATTTATTACACGGGATAGACAAAGATAAATTCCGCCACTCAGTACACTTGATGAACTAAACAATCGAATAATGAGGGCAATCAATTCCGTGGATCGTGACACGCTGTACCCCGTTCTCTTATCTCCTTGATTGTGTATGTGCTGTAAGCTGGTTATGTACATTAAAATGTGGTTTGGTTAAAGTTTTAAAAATGAAGATTCCTTTATAAAATAAAGTTTCCTTGAATCGATGGTTCCTACATTCAGTAAGAGAATTACAACTTCAAATTTAAGAATTGCTTTGAAGAAACGGTCTAGTCTCTACAGTTATAAAGATACGACTCGTCTAGATACGAGAGGGAGAATACTAAAGAGGAATAATTTGTTGATAGGATGTAATCATATTGTAGCAAATCCTATGTGCATGGATATAAAATTTTGTTTTCTTTTTCAGCTCTTAACATTTTTTAATATTACGATTTTATTCGTATGTATATACACACGCTTTGTGGCGTAGTTACGTAAACGATAAGATTTCAGGGGATGAAAACATTAGGCGATTCGCACCGTCGCAGTCTCAAAAAATCAATGCTTTTGACCTATGAAATCTAAAAAAAAGATAACGCAGATTTTTCTAGTAGATAACTTGAAGCAAAACTATCCCAGAGTATTGGCATCAGTGATATATGAGAATCAAACGCTGACGTGAAGAATTACCATCAATTCGCCAAATCAATTAGCCCGAGTCTTAAAAGTGATCCCAAAATATGAGAATATATTAACTAAATCCGGCTATTACTATTTAAATATTTATAACGCAACATCATTAATTCAGTGAGGACTATTTCAAATATCGCTTTGGCTCCAACTTTCTAACAATTCATAATAGTGTTTTCGTATTTTTAAGTGTCAGAGAAAATCTTTCATAACGATTACACTTGTGAAATTATTTATGAAAAATGAATATAACAAGATAAACGGGGAGAGATATGAATTATTATTAAGCAATTATTGAAATAATTGCTTAATGCTCCTTCCGTGAAAGTTGAAAGCGAAATGTTTGAAATTAATATCGTTTACATTTATACCTGGTTTTGCTGACAAATGTTTGCGGAAATGCTCCTTAAAATGCAAATTAAGGTTCATTATCCTTTGGCCACAGAAAATTTTATTTATTACAGGCTTAGCCTTTCAAATATATACTCTTTTAGAGCTTGGATTTTGAAACGGTACATGTAATAAATTCTCGTGCAATACTTTGAAATGATTGTATGGATTTAATTAGATTAAACATTGGTCTTACGAAATTGGTTAAGCAATGAGTTTTTAGGGTCCTATTTTTTATAATTCACTTAGTCTTTTTGGGGAAAGCAAAGATTCTTCTGAAATATTCTAACCTTGTATCGGTGTTGCCCATGAGATGTCCCATTGCAAGGAAGGACATTAACGGTAAAAATTGGAATACTGATTTCTTGGATATATTTCGGTATTGACGACGTAAAGGGGAGCTGAAAAATCCTTGTGAACGAGAAATTTTCTAAACTAGCGCGGCAATTGAGAGAACGTCCTTTCCGAGAAATTTCTTTTGCCATACTTCCTTAGTAATGCCAGTTTACTGTGAGTCACTTCCAAGAGCATTTTATCAATAATCTCAGATTCATCCGTTAAATAGAGCTCAGATTTGATTGGTTTCCATCCCGCGCCCCATAATACGTAACCTTTCTTGGTCCTCCCCGATACATTTCATATAGCAGGTGTCCGAGTAGGCAATGGGGCAATTCGCAGAGTGGTACTTTTGTCCGCCGCTGTTCAGCCACCACAAATCTTTCATGAATAAAACTATTACTCGTAGAATATCCGGGATATTTACTTTCAGTTTAGAAGAAGATTAATAACTGATGATTCCGTAAATGCGGCGGTTTTTTAACAGAAGGGTCTAATAATTCAAAACTTAGAATGCGCAGTAACGCAATCGCTGTGATGAACTTTCCCCACAACCACTGATATTACAGGGGCTGTGGGGAAAGGGTGTGGGGAGACCACTCCAAGTACACCGAGCGTAAGCAAGCAAAATGCTTGTCCTTTCCGCCGGAAACACTCTCTATAGACGGTATATATGAGAAAGTAAAAAGAGTCAACAGGGGCTACTTATTTTTGCCTCTCAGGAACGCCCTCCATTGGCGCTGAGTGGCGTGCCAGGGTGGAATCGCTCGAAGGTTACGCCTTACTTGTCAAAGGCGGCCACTAGTGACCTCTGGGTATCACTCTCCACCACCTTTCTTCTTTATCCTCACCTCGCCAACGAACCTCCCGCCACCCCAGTGCCCCCCAAGCTAAATCCTTTCAGCACCCGCTCGGACCTGCACCTCGGCGAGCGGGTAGGGCTGCAGTGCACCGTAAGCCGCGGAGACCCTCCGTTGCTCATCGAGTGGCTCAAGGACGGCTTGCCACTTCCCCGTTCTGCCCCTGGGCTTCTGGTCAGAGCCATCGACGAATTCACCAGCATCGTATCCATCGCGGCCCTCAGCCCCGCACACAGCGGAAACTACACTTGCGTGGCCCGGAATGGCGTGGCTCAAGCGTCTCATTCGGCCGCACTCTCCGTCAACGGTAACCGAACCGCGATCGGTCGGGGTGCGAGTGACGGTGTGGACCGCGCTCTTCCTCCGGCCCGTCCGGGGGCTGCGTGGGCCCCCCATTAGTTGCTATACTCACGCGGCCTCCTCCCTCCTCCCTCTCCTCCCAATAACCTTACGTCCCCGTCATTCCCTTCTTGCTTTTACAGTGCCCCCGGCCATCTCGCCGTTCGCGTTCGGCGAGCTGTCTGAAGGCGAGCGGGTTAAGGTGTCTTGTAGTGTGAAAAGGGGAGACTTACCCTTGAGCATCTCTTGGATGAAGGACTTCCAACCTCTCTCGCATGACCTAGATATCACCGTTAGAGACACAGAAGAATACTCTAGTATTTTGGCTATCTCTAGTGTTACCTCTAGACATAGTGGCAACTACACGTGCGTGGCGCGCAACCCAGCCAGGGAGTCCACGCGTACTGCAGAGCTGATTGTCACGGGTAACGTACTGGCGGAAACGTGAGCCCTGAACCCGACCCAAACCCTTCTTCTTTCTTACTTTCCTTTCGTGACCACGGATTGGAGAGTCGGCCTCGCTTGCACCTCACGTCTCTTCCTCACGTTATTTCTTTATGCTCACTTTTCCTAACTTTTTTGGCATTGTTGATTTTTTGATTCCGTAGCTTTAGTCCGCACTTATATTTTTGCACGATACACACACTTTTTTGCTTTTAGCTTGTTATTTATTACTTGTTATTTGTTTTCTCTCACGTCTCGTCCATGGGTGGCTGTCCGTTCAAAATGTGTACTTCTTCGAGGAATGCAGGTAACTTTGGCATCGTACTTCTGGTAGCATTCTTATCACTTTCCATTCTCATTTTTTTCGTATTCCAGTTGATCCTTATTTAGTATCGTAATTTTCATTATTGTTCTTATGTCTGTCTTTCATTCTCTATCGATTTCCGTCTTTGAAATTTTTATTTAAAATTTCTTTTTCTACTTCGGGGAACCAATTAGCTACTGACAATTTTGTCGCTGACTGGAATGCTGTTCCCGAAAAAAGCAACCAATGCAAATGATGTAAGATTCATGCTCGCCTCACGGCCCTAGTGCCACTTTCCTTTACCGGCCTCTGTTCTCTTCTCCTCGAACCAAATAGAAGCACTTTCCCACCCCTCGTCGAGCCACCCTCACTTCTAGGGTTGCCAACACGTTAGGATGTACGGAACACTCCGCAAAGAAAACGGTTTTTTTCGATACAATTGTAAGAAATCGTTTCTCTCTTAGCTTTTCTTACAAGATGGATTCACGGAATACATCTTAGAATTGCGTATTTTGTAATTTATTATGATCTATTTTCATTAAGAACAAATTTGTGTTTTGAAGCACTTATTCAACAGATAATTTGAGTTTATTTTGTGGCTCCTTCATTGGTAATTATAAGGTGTAAGACCTAACTAAAGAATGATGAGTTGGTTTTTTGAACTTCAACAGACAAAATTTGTACTAGTTGGTATCTATGATCTCGTCAGTCAATATATAATGATGATGGAACCAAGACTGCAATATCAGAGACTTCTCCTTAGTTTATTAAGATAGCGCAACACATTTTTATAACGCTATCGTTTGCCATGCTATTTAGTTGCTGCAATTAATGAAAAATACACATTCGTGTGAATACCGGAAGTTCCGTGAATTTTAAAACAGTTGGCAACCCTCATATCACACTTCTGAACCTCAAGTAAAGATTGAAATGTTCAACATGGGCGCCCTTCTTTATCAATGTGAGAGCACATTTTTTGAGTTTGCTTCCTTTTTGCTTCACCACGGGCGTCTTTATGTCCTTTCACTGTATCATCTCTTCCTCACTGTTGCCACCGCCAAAACGGCGCTTCCAAACCCTTCGTTTGCGTCACTTGAAAAAGTAGTTCTTTCACAGCTCTCTGCCGTGCACTGTCATATCACGATTCCCAAGACCGTTGCCTAATGCTCTCTCTGTCTATAAAAATCTATCTCCTACTCTCGTGTGAAAAGAAAAATGCTGATATATTTGACAGTAATCTCTTCTACCGTCGTAGAATTTTTTGTTTACGGACAGATTTACTTTGCAGTACCTCCATCATGGGTGGTAGAACCGCAAAACAAGAATGCAGAACTAGGACAGCCAGTGATGTTAGACTGTCAAGTAGATGGATTTCCAAAGCCGGTGGTGTCTTGGAAAAGAGCCTCTGGTATGTATGAATTTATGTTAAAGATTGTTTCCTAGAAGTCAGCCGTTTTCCGCCGAGCATTTCTATTTCAATATTTTGTTACAGATACGAAGCCAGGACAGTATCGTGGATTACCATTCCACGGGCAGGGTCTACAGGTATATCCGAATGGTTCTTTGCTTCTGGAGGCAGTGAGGCAAGAAGATGAAGGGCCTTATTTATGCGAGGCTGCCAATGGTGTTGGTGTTGGCCTCAGCGCTGTCGTCACGCTCACTGTCAACGGTAATTATCACTTAAATCATAGCCTCTCGAGGCTCTGGCAACCGTGGGTGTTTCTACTAAAAAATACGCATTCCTTTGTCTATTAAAAAAAGTACACACTTAAGTATGTAATCGAAGCTTCGATACGAAATGTGATTGCCAATCATCGCAAGGATTGACGTTCTACTTGAAGAAAACGGAATGCTGCACTTCTCATGTACCGCAAGGTTGCAACTTTCAAGTCGAGACATTTTTGTGTAATATTAGTATTTAGTTCTTCTTCCATAGTAGTTGGGTAAGACCCATAGGGATACAAGAATCGATCTTGTATTTATTGTTAAAATATTGTTTTCTATAAATGGATTTAATTACGAAGAAAGTAGCGCAGAACTTTTCGATTGCATATAACACGCGTTCTAATTCGAATCGTGATAATGATCAATAAGACATCGGTATGAATATCCATAATGGGTATATTCTTTGCATGTTTTTATTCCAAAAATTATAATGAAAACAACGAAAAGAACTCCTTTAAGACTATTGCTGCAAGACTATGAAGAGAATTGAAAATATTTATAGGTACGAAGCACGAATCAGCCGTGCGGCTGAATCCCATGGAATAACAGGTGTGAAAAATAGATTTGAATTTTTTTATGAAGAATAATATGACTAGAATCGAATGGTTTCATTAACTGCATGGAGCTAATAGGAGTTTTGTCCCATCGACATGCCGCCTCCAATACTTAGAACTGCTTCTTTTAAGCTGGGTTTTTCTAAGACCCAATCCCAGGGCAGATTTTAACCTCTGGGTTACTGGTTTATTTTAGTTTAGAAAGAGCAATGAAGAGGTGGTGCATTCCCTAAAATATGCCAAAGTTAAATTTTTATTATTGGTTCTTCCATTTTCTCACCTGTGTTCATATACTTCCAGATGTTCTAAGGGAAGACTATAATTTTATCAATGCTCTGCTCTAAGGGGGGAACTGGATTCCACCCTCGAAACCATCTGATGGCTCATCAGTTGCTATTTAATCTTTTTCTACTACACTGGTGTTTTCTCGTTTTGTCACTCGTTTAGCTCCCGTCCATTTTAAGATAAGATCGAAGAAAGAAGTGGTAAGAAGAGGTGCAACAGCAATTCTTCGCTGCCGGCCCTTAGGTGACGCTCCGATTGCTGTCTCGTGGAAAAGGGATGGCTCCAGAGTGGATATGCTTCCTAGAGTCAGGTAAACATCTTTACGGATTTTCCTTAGGATAATGATTTTTCCTTTATTTCTACCCACCGAAACAATAATGTCCAATATATAGCATCATATAATTCCAACGGCACCCGGTATAAGATTAATTTCAGTTGAATAGGTCGTTTCTAATCTGAGTATGCAAAGATGTACAGATGTGTCATATCTTTCATATACTGAATTAATAAATAACTAAGCGTTTCGTTTTACTCGCGACCTTGCCCATAACGATAAAAGGTAGATTTATTTAAACAATGCAAATTGTATGTAGAGCGGCTCAGTTTAAAAGCGGGGATTTCAGGTGACGACAGCGGTGTTTTGACTCTAATTAAGTCCCCCGGGTGAGGATCGCTCGAGAAACTAAGACTAGATAACCAAACGAAGCTTTTAAGAAACTAATTTGTACACAACTCGTCGACGAAGTAATTGATTATGTTATTCATGAATAGGGTACAGAGATTTCGCGATATTATAGCGACAACGGATAGCCATCACTGGTCTCTTTTTCCAGATAGTATTAGGTTTACCAATCAGATGGCAGATTGAGGAATTCGGTGTTTTCACACTCTCCTCCATACGCCAAATAATGGCTCACGCGGTACTTACGTAAATGTAAATTTTATACGATCGCGAACTGTGAGAGGAAACGCCACAGCGTTACAAGGAAATAAATGTCAATGTAGATAATCATTCTCTGCCAAGCATTATACGTGGTAGCTAACAGACTTGAGAGCTGGATAAGGTAATTGATGTGAATACATCCCCAGTCACACACTAAAAGCGGATTTCAGAGTGAATATGCAAATCTTAATCTGAGCTCATTACCATAGTGTCAAACAATTCGCGATATGAAGTCGTATTATTCCTCAACTTGAAAAATATAATCACTCGAAGAATCAGTGAATGGACGCGAAGACAGAATCTATGTAAAATGATAGAATGCGGTCATTAGTTAATTTATTTACTTTTATAGAAGCCGTAATTTGACCTTGTAAGCCGACCGCAACTCTGGAGGGAAGTGTGGCTTAACAATTTGGATCATTGCAGAGCATTCACCCAATGACGGGAAGGAAACCACTCTAAAAACCTCTGTAGGCAGTACCTTACTAAGGTGGTCCTTACCGAAAGAAACTCACTTATTTTTCTCAATGACATAGTTAACGCAGCTGATCAGGGTATTAGAACTGACGCGTTATTTCTATATTTCATGACTGTATTCTATAGAACATCCCATTTTCATTTAGTTGTTAGTTTACGCAATCGACGGAAAATGTTTTTGAATGGATACAAGCGTATCTCGGATACAGATCGTATCGAGTAGCGATAGACGGAATTCTATCCGATGAAGTATGCATCACATCTTGCGTTCCACAGGGATCAGTATTTGTAACTATTTTGTTCCTAACTTAGATTAACGATTCGGTGGATAATTTAAGGAGCATGGCTAGATTATTTGCCAGTGATACCTTCATTTTCAGAGAGGTTGCGTCATAAGATAACAACATTATTCTACAAAACGATTGAAGCAGTATTTCAAGTTGGTGCAGAATGATTCTTATAAAGATAAACTTCTTTATTTGAAAAAGTGAAGATAACCTTCCTATTAATAATGATTTGCGGAGTGATTTAGCTTAAGTTAGTGCAGAGATTGACAGCTTGATTTGATAAGGAAGTACTTTGGCATTGTTTTCACACATTTCATTAACGATACCAGTGCACCATATCATATTTGAGGTTATCATTTGATGTTCATAAGTCAACATAAATACAAAGGAGTCACACCCAGTCGTACTTTCTCCTTAAAAGAGCACACTCGAAGCATGGAAGGAAAAGCGAATGGGATGCAAAAATTATCCAGTAGAATTCTGAAGGAATGCGAGTAAAAGAAATTGCGTACATTTGCTGATTTGACCTCTCCAAGAATATTGGTGTGCGATTTGAGATCCTCACTACCTAGGATGGGTCACCGATCTGGAGATGTGATCTATATCCATCAGCTAATCCAGCAACTAGATCTCAGATTTTACAGCAGTGTGTCGGTTATGATGAAGTCCCACGGGTGGGGGCCGCTTAAGCATATATGACTTTATAACGATTTTTATGACTTTATTAAATGGTAGCTATTACATTTACATTTAAACTCTGCAAGCCGTCAATTGCACGTGCAGGGGATGTAAAAACACCGATAATCCTATCACATCCAAACTGCTATTAGCTTCTCTAATACTTCGCGGTAAAAACGACCAGAAGTAACTATCCGTCCTGGCAATCACTTCCCTGAATCGCTTCTTAGTTTTCTCTCAGAGCTCGCGCACTTTGCTAACTGGGATAAAAATGTCAGATATCCCGTCAATGAGATCTGTATTCGAAATTTCTAAAACTACAGATCTTGTCCAAAAGTTAGCTGATTTGTTACTCATTGAACTCATGACATGAACACATTGACGAAATCGATAGTAAAGTGAGGATATTCGCGGACGATACAGTTATATATAGGAAAATATCAAGCGTGGAAGACCAGGAATCCCTAGCAAACGACTTAGTTCGTATTCAACGGTGGTGCGAAAAATGGCAACTCGACCTAAACACAAGCAAATGCTCCGTAGTAATTTTTTTCGAAAGAAAACAGTTGCGGCAGAATAAATCGTACAGTATTAGCGGAACAGTAATTAAAGTAGTGGACTCGGTAAAATATCTCGG
>KZ308369.1:625979-657910 GCA_000376725.2 Ladona fulva | reverse complement strand
TTTAACCCCCCCTCCGACTTCTTCCCAATTAGCCAATTCTTCCCCGCATTTTAGGAACTGAGTCTCTTCCTCGACCTATATCATTGACACTTTCTCGCAAGTGGTGCAGATTTAATTTAACAACATCAAACCTGAATTTTGCACCACTTATAATGCAGACAAATTGATTTTAAACCATAGAGATATCCTTAGAGACTCTCCATAGAAAATTCCTATATCGCCCTACTCATTCACTTTTTCTATTTTCCCTACCTTTTGAATATATATCTGCATAATTTATATGTATGCATACATCTGTAAAATTGTTGTATTGTAATCTAATGATGAACACTGTTAGCTCTAAATTTTCGTCGTGTATAAAAGATACCTGCGTGATTAATTAATTGTTGATTTTTTATATTTATCCATTGTTGCATCGTAATTTTCACCAATTTGCATTTTCGTTATGATTAAACGATTAAACAGAAGTTCCATCCTTCCGAATTCCTCCGTAAATATCTTGGAAACTAAATATCATTAGGAGGCTATGTCAGCGAATCTCGCAAAGTTCCCTTTCCTTAGCTTATCTCCCAAAGTGACCTTCGGGACTCATACTTGGGATGATCGAGGCATTCCCGAGCCACCCCAAGTTCAAACAAAACCCGAATCCTCATAAAGAAATTGATTCTTCAGATTCCTGGCGGAGTTTGAGCGCCGAAGTATCCGTAGATGGAACATCATCTTCCGTCACTCTCTCCCAACTGCTTCCGGCTACATCTTATTTAGTACGAGTCCTAGCGGAAAATCAATTAGGAGAGGGGGAGCCGAGTGCGGAGCTGCGTGTAAGGACGACGGAAGAGCCGCCATCAGCGCCTCCGAGGGGTGTACTTGTGGAGGCAAGGGCACCCAGGCAGCTGCACGTTCTGTGGGAACCGCCTCCGCCGGAGAGCTGGAACGGGGCTCTCCGAGGACACTACGTCGGTTTGAGAGAACACTCGTG
Source organism: Ladona fulva (assembly GCA_000376725.2). Classification (NCBI taxonomy): domain Eukaryota; kingdom Metazoa; phylum Arthropoda; class Insecta; order Odonata; family Libellulidae; genus Ladona; species Ladona fulva. Next base: position 656,931 of record KZ308369.1, on the reverse strand, counting down.
AGCGTAAAATCCTATTTTATCGTCAATTATTGGGTTGAACTCGTCGTATAAAAACACTCGACGATTACTATTTCCCCTTTATTTTATTACGTAACTCTAAGTGACTTTTAAACATTAAATCTCTGTTTCTATACGTTTGAAAAGGGATTTTCATTTTTTTCTCATTTTCAATTACCTGCTTTTAAATTTATTTTATTGTATATTGTCTTTATATGCATTTACTGTGTTTTCGCGGTTTTTTCATCCATCTTCTCTGTTGGTGTTTTCCCGCAACGTGGATTTTTTTCTTTGTTAACCATCAGTTGATAAGATTTTTTCCCACATTGAACTCTTTCTTTTAGTTTATAATATTCTGTAAATATTATAAAGACAGTCGAGGTTAGGTGGAAAAGAAGCCCACATGAGCCTAACCTCGCCAATAAAGTCTACCCATCTATATACTCCTTTCCGCTGTAGTAAAAAAGCTATCTGTCTATTTATTTAACATTTATCCTCTCTTATATTATAAATATATTACTTTCCTCGTGCGCATGTCCTTTCTATCATTCACATTCATGTATCTAAATTTTTTCCCGTTCTTCAAACCACGTACATAATTTTTTCTGAAAAATCGTCGCATTTCGGTCATACATCGGAAGAATAACTTATCTCATTGTTTGCTATTCATATGACATGAGAAAGTGGAAACGTAATGCATATAGTGTATAATATATAGATAGTAGCTGCAATCTCTGTGTGTCATTATATCAATGGAAGAAATGAAACACTATGTAAAATATTCCACAAGGTTTAATGTCGAACTAACGGTTTGAACCGCTTAGTGTCATCGTCAGTTAAAAGTTACAGAGACAACCGATTATATACGCAATAGGTTAGGGAGAGGGTGGAAATGGACTATGGGTGGGGGTGGAGAGAGGGGAGGAAGAGGGCTGACCGTTGACCAATAAGAGAGGAGTGAATCCATGAATGTTAGTAAGGGTAAAATTATTTAGTTTGTGGAATAAAATTGGTAAAATATATTGTGTGAGGCCTTTCTCGTAGATGTGCAGTAAGTGCGGGGAATGATTCTCCTCTAAAAGATATTTAGCAATATGTGATTTTTTTCGAACCTTATTTAAAATATTGTTTTGTGCTTTTATTCTAAGGTTACGGGGTCTTCTCGTCTGGTCAATGTTAGATTTGCTCACCAAAACTAATGCTTAGAATAGTTCTCAGGATTCAGTAAGATATAGATTTGCAAAAGTGCTGCGATTATCCTATTAAATGTAGTCGTTATTGTACGCTTCCTTTGTCCATAGACGCGCCTTCAATGCCCACTGAACTTCGCCTCGTCGAAGCTGGGAGTAGACGAGTGTCTTTGGCTTGGACCCCACCGCAGGATGGATACAGTCCCATTACTAGATACGTGGTTCGATACAAAGCTGCGGAGGGTAAGTTTTAAAATGTCACCTGTCCACTGAATGTCAATTGGCAACTAATAGCACTCCCAGGATCCCCAATATTAAATCACGGACATTTCCGTAAACAATTGGGGTCTTCCAGAGAGAGATGTCTCTGAGTGGGATTAGAGACAGAAAGGTTATATTGCATTTTCCCGCAAATGCGATCAGCGGTGTGTGTAATTAATGGCGTCCCTTTGAGTACGTTAAATTTGTCTCCTACGCCATCATCGAACTCTGCTACCATCCTTTTAACTCATTTATGACACGGTTTCACCCTCGGTTTTGTGGTAACACATAGTCAAACGGACCGTGGAAAGTTAAATATTTTTAGGTAACCAAAAAATGTGCTATGCTATGGTCTGGTAGCGTAGAAAGCGGCCTTTATCTTCTCTTCCAGTGGGTGGAGACCGTTTAACCCCCCCTCCGACTTCTTCCCAATTAGCCAATTCTTCCCCGCATTTTAGGAACTGAGTCTCTTCCTCGACCTATATCATTGACACTTTCTCGCAAGTGGTGCAGATTTAATTTAACAACATCAAACCTGAATTTTGCACCACTTATAATGCAGACAAATTGATTTTAAACCATAGAGATATCCTTAGAGACTCTCCATAGAAAATTCCTATATCGCCCTACTCATTCACTTTTTCTATTTTCCCTACCTTTTGAATATATATCTGCATAATTTATATGTATGCATACATCTGTAAAATTGTTGTATTGTAATCTAATGATGAACACTGTTAGCTCTAAATTTTCGTCGTGTATAAAAGATACCTGCGTGATTAATTAATTGTTGATTTTTTATATTTATCCATTGTTGCATCGTAATTTTCACCAATTTGCATTTTCGTTATGATTAAACGATTAAACAGAAGTTCCATCCTTCCGAATTCCTCCGTAAATATCTTGGAAACTAAATATCATTAGGAGGCTATGTCAGCGAATCTCGCAAAGTTCCCTTTCCTTAGCTTATCTCCCAAAGTGACCTTCGGGACTCATACTTGGGATGATCGAGGCATTCCCGAGCCACCCCAAGTTCAAACAAAACCCGAATCCTCATAAAGAAATTGATTCTTCAGATTCCTGGCGGAGTTTGAGCGCCGAAGTATCCGTAGATGGAACATCATCTTCCGTCACTCTCTCCCAACTGCTTCCGGCTACATCTTATTTAGTACGAGTCCTAGCGGAAAATCAATTAGGAGAGGGGGAGCCGAGTGCGGAGCTGCGTGTAAGGACGACGGAAGAGCCGCCATCAGCGCCTCCGAGGGGTGTACTTGTGGAGGCAAGGGCACCCAGGCAGCTGCACGTTCTGTGGGAACCGCCTCCGCCGGAGAGCTGGAACGGGGCTCTCCGAGGACACTACGTCGGTTTGAGAGAACACTCGTGAGCGTAAAATCCTATTTTATCGTCAATTATTGGGTTGAACTCGTCGTATAAAAACACTCGACGATTACTATTTCCCCTTTATTTTATTACGTAACTCTAAGTGACTTTTAAACATTAAATCTCTGTTTCTATACGTTTGAAAAGGGATTTTCATTTTTTTCTCATTTTCAATTACCTGCTTTTAAATTTATTTTATTGTATATTGTCTTTATATGCATTTACTGTGTTTTCGCGGTTTTTTCATCCATCTTCTCTGTTGGTGTTTTCCCGCAACGTGGATTTTTTTCTTTGTTAACCATCAGTTGATAAGATTTTTTCCCACATTGAACTCTTTCTTTTAGTNCGCTGAGACGGAGAAAAGATTGCATACGTGACGCGCTTTCGGCGAGGGATGTTAATCGCTGGTGAGGAGTTGGATGTGTGCGATCGTGGTGGACTTTCGTCGTACGTTGGCAGGAGGTTGAAGCGTTGCTTTATGTTGCGCCTGTATCCCAAGAACATACATGAAGGTTTGGGCGGTCTGTGGTTTATTTATTTATAAGGGGGAGAACATTCGGGTGTATACCATGAATTCATAATGAGGTGCCTTTGTAACATTTCGGAATAAAATGTTTGTATCTTGCTGTCTGTCACATGCTAGATTTTCTACTCTTTTCTCTGCACTAATGGATCATATTTTGTTTGTGTGGGCTCCAAAGCATAGATAGTTATGTTTAAAAAGTTCAGTCAAACTTCAGTCTGCAAGTAACTTGATTTGCGAGTGTTTTGCAAGAAGAGCAAACATTTTTAATAAACTTTAACTTTATATACGAGCGAGGTCTTATAATACAAGGAATGCATGGAGTACCTACACACTGTTTTGCTTGCCGAGCGTCACGTAATAACTGCTTCCCTAATAATCATTATTGTGCATATGAGTATTTTTAGGTTTTGGAACGAATCATAATCATCTAAGTTTCCATTACTTCTTATAGAGAAATTGCTTTGATATACGAGTGCTGCGGGCGAGGACGTTTCTGGAATGTATTATGCACGTAATCTAAGGTTTGACTGTAAAAGAATTTCTCTCTTATTGCTGAACAAGGTATTTTGCTTATGATAACAAATTCAGTTTGAAAAAGTGATATCTTGGAATATGCATAGTGAATAACCATTCCTCCGCGTAAATTCGTAGTTATCATACCTATTTTGGTGCCAGTGCACTATATCTGATATTGCAGATAGTTTTCCATCTCTTTCCTCTCTGATTTGGAGTAAAATTTGATCATAGTTTTTACTATAAATAAAGATAGTAACGGCACACAGTAAAACCTCGGTTGTGAGTAACTTGGTTTGCGAATGTTTTGCAAGACGAGTAAAAATTTAATAAAACTTTTGCTTCGATATACAAGCAAGTACGAGTTATACAATAGTACAGTGAAGTACGTATACGCTGTTTTAGCTGCCGTAAGTCACGTGATCATTGCTTTCCTAATAATCATTATGATTCATATGAATATTTTTAGGTTTTGGACGAACCATCAGAGATTTTAGTATTTATTAAAGAGAAATCGCTTTGATATACGACTGATTTGAATTACGAACAATTAAGAACGAATTATGCTCGCAATCCAAGGTTTGACTATATTTCATTTGTGAAGATGTTCGATATACAATTGTGGTGCGAAAAATGGCAACTAGAACTTAATGTAGATAAATTGCGTAACGCAAATGCTCTCAGACGCAGGTTGGGAATCCTTGAAAGAAAGGAGATTAGAAGCTAGACTGCGATTGTTAGATAAATTCAGAGGAAAGACATTTTCGGAAGACGTAATTGGTATTATGCGACCCCCCTACTACTTCGGCCGATCCAACAGTGAGCGTAAAATAAGAGAAATAGATGCGAGAACAAGTCGGTTTAGCGACTCATTTTTTCCGCGAACGATACGCGATAACAATAAATTAAAGAGGTAATTCTACTCTTAGTGTCTACACCTCCTGCCACACGCAGGAGGGCGGCTTGCAGGGTATTTATGTAGATGTAGATGAATATTACTTTCGTTGTTAAGAAGGTTTAATTCCTGTGTTTCTTGTCATATAAAAAGCTGGTTTATATTTTCAAGGGAACGAATTAGCAACGTAGTAGCTTATGAGATATAGAAAGGGATTTTTACCCGTTTTTTGGGTGTCCGTATTTGTGGTAGGATTACTATAAATTGGCCAGAGGATCAGTTTTACCGCAAGGCGAAATTAATTGATAGCGAAATTAATTTAGAAATTGCGATTCGCTTAATAGAATTCAACTCTTTCTAGAAGTGTTGGTGTTCAAAGAATTACTAAGTAGTTGAAAGCGATCGTTTCTCGTGAAAGCTTATTGGATTTAACAAAGAGGAAATGATATACTGTCCGCAATTAATTAATTAATTTCATTTTCTCTTTGTGATTTTAAAATGATGCTCCACCAAATATCACTGGATACCATCAAATATGTCTTACAGAGTGTTTAATTTCGTCCAGTAATACAAATCGATTGATAATGATAAGCGTAAAACTAATTCCGTTGATACGCTAAATAATCGTATTAAGCTCATGTTTTGAGAGAATTAGGCACGAATATCTTCCACTAAGTACTTTCCCTCATCACCTCTTGGAATATTATTTAAATATATATCCGGTCTCAATATAATATGTGCGAAAGTAAATGAATGATAGAATAATGTTTACAGAGAATAAGATACTGGACCTTGCAAAGTATAACATGGTGACATTTTATGCAATATTTTACTTCTTTTCGTCATTGGTTATCGGGAAAATGTATCCGTCTCTTATTTTCATTTAGAAATCGTTCAACTTTGAGTCTCTCAAAATATCTCAATTTTAGAATTCTTTTGCAATGTAGAATAATTCTCTTTCAGCGAAGTTAACTAAAGTCAAATTTTCTATAATTGTTTCTCCCATCAACTTTTAATTTGCTTCGTCCTCATAAATATTATCTCTCCTTGTACCAGGGACTCGATGGGTAACCACCAGTATAACTTCACCACAGTTCCTTGGCAGGGAAATGGGAAAGCTGATTGGAGGTTGGACTCTCTCAAGAAGTTCTCCAAGTATGGCATTGTTGTGCAGGCCTTCAATAGCAAAGGAGCGGGGCCAATGTCTGAAGAAGTGGTTGCTCAGACGCTGGAAGATGGTGGGTAGAGAATTGGAATACTTCCAAATTATAAGTAATATTTGGAAATTTTAAAGGTTGAAATCATCTTCTCTTTAATTTCAATTTTAATTTATACTTTGCAATTTATATGAAAATGAATCGTTTTATCGAAATCGAAATATTCTCAACATCGAAAGATTTTTCATCGTTTGCAGAGATTGTCATTGTATAGTTATATCTTACTATATTATTCTTTTTTAACTTGTTGGAAAGAGCTCATCATTTACGGTGGGATTTTAATAATCACTTCCTGAGCGATTTTAATTTTTAAATCTCTATGAGTGTATTGTTTCACTGCTTTCGTAAAGACGAGTTTGACCTTCGTCATCTGCCGGGCTCCCGATTGTATAAATTACGTTCCACTAGACGTTTTAAATATCTTATTATTTCATTTTTATGCACTTTTAACTGTACCTTATTTGTAATTGATATGCTTGAGTTATCCTTACAGAAGGTCGTGTCAAAAAGTTAAGATCATTTAAAGGAAACGAAGATAATTACCCCCTTCAAATTGGATGAATAATTAATATCTCATCTAAGTAAAAGTAATTTATGTGATATTCCTGGGATTAAAAAAAATTTTGGAAAATCATTTTGGAAAAATCGATAAAATGTCATTTAAACTCGTCGTCATTCCATTACGTTTTCGCTTATTTAAGGATTAAAGTAAAAAATACCGAAATTTTCAAGAAATTACTGTTGTTCATCGGTCGAATATCTTTTCACATCATATTTCATTCTTTGACACTTGCATCATCTTCTACTCAAGGGATGTATGAATATTTACTCCCAATGGACCGCATTAGCTATATAAAAACCGCGAGCGGCAGATCTTTCTTGAATTTAAAGTAATAATAATCCATTTATGTGTTGGTATAACCGTTATATGATAATTATGTCTACATTACGCAAACATAGCTCTTCAAAGGCTATATTCTAAGCAGTTTGCGCTTTTTTCAACCCTAGGCTATCAAGTACCAGTTTTTTATAATGATTTTAGGAAGGAATTAGTTATTAATTAGCGCAGAATATATTGGGGACACCTTGCGACTCGAGGGCTTTCGGTTGGACGTCTTCGTTTTAGTTGTTTTTCACTACGTTGAGATAGTGTATTATGAATATTATTTCAAATTTACATTCATTAAACTGAATTAGTAGTTTTGAACGAAACTTTATCTTAGACCATAAAATATGTAAAAACATTCCGTAAGAAAATCTGCATATAATCGGTGCTAGAAGTAACTGACGAGAAGTGCAGTTTCATTCGTTTCGAAGTGATATTTCGATTCCAAACCATTTTTGGAAGGCGCTATGAATTCTTTTCTAGAAAAGGAATCCGATAAATAATGCGCATTCGTAGCTTTTACCAGAAAAATCGAATCGACCCATCGGATTCGATTCCATAAAGTATTAGTCATAAATTAGATATCGGATAAAGGCTCCGTAAATCATCGGATGAGAGGAGAAACCTAAAACCATTTAAATGGGAATTAAAGTACTCAGCGGGCGCCGAGCGAAGCCTCAGTGCGGAATTTTAATTTTTAATCGAGATTAGAGAGGACGGAGTTTATGACTTCTTAGTGGAGGGCGTCCTTCAGATCGAATCACACAAATCAGCATTGCAAACTCGGTCTCCGTGTTTGACGTGACTCTATTAATTCGGAGGAGTGGAGTTAAGGATGGAGATAATATACCGGCAGATAAGAACCAATGGATAGATGCTTGAAAATGTGTGTGCAGGGACTACTTGAGCAGTGGCACTCGACGGACGGTATTAGGGGAGGGAAAGAGAATTTGCATAAATCGGCAGACGAAGGGTAGCAAGTGGTCTGGGGAAGGAAGAAAAAGTGAGGCAAAGGGCGGAGAAAAAAGGGGAAGGGATCAGTTGGAGGTTTGAGAGGAAATAAGAACCGAGAATCATTTAAAAGGAACTTTTGGCCCTGCGGCGAAAAAAGTTTACGAAGGCTTTCTCTTTAATAACTCTTATAATGAAAAGTTCAATGAATTTCCGCCGTAAATGTAATAATTCGTAGTTTACGTCACTCAGACCCGCTCCCGCAGATTGAGTAATTGGGAAGATGATTTTTTTAAATATACTTTTTGGTGGTGATTCATTCGTTAAAGGAAAGACTTGCGAAACTTTTCGTTTGCCCGTTTTCTTCGGTTTCCCCGTTTTTTAAGGACGCATGAGAAATCCAAACTCGACTGCAGATCGAATTTCTCCAGGTTTTTCCATTTGTTTCGGTGCCCTATCATTACGTTGATGTCTAATTGGTATATTCTATACACCTTTAATTATGTTTACATTTGAAGGCGTGGAAGCTATTGACATTATCTCAAATATAACGTATTTTCTAACTACCCTGGATATATGATTATTTGAATAGATCATAGGATAAAACGTTAAGAGGTTTTTTTTGGAGTGGGAAGGGATCCATGAGGAGCAAAACACTTTCTTGGAAATAGTCCGTGATGACTCGGAAAGAACAACCCGCGAATAGTTTGTAGTAGGTTGAAACTGCTAAATGTGAAAGTTTCATTTCTCGTATTACCTTAATCAGAGAGGTTTTCTGGTGTTTTGGAATATTTAGCATATATAGCACATAGCATTTAGCTGGTCTCTCGTAGTAAATAATGGTAATGGTAAAACTTACTGCATTAATCTGAAACCTCACATCTGAAATCTGAACATTAGATAAATAAAATAAACCTGGATATAAGTAAGTTTTGTTGAAATTCGTTACCTAATTATTTGTAAAACTATAACTCAGCTCAGCTATTATTTTTCAATTTTTCATGCTCTGTTCCTTTTCGACCGCTGATTTGAGTTAATAATTGCCGAAAATAAAAGTTGCAGGAATCAATTCAGAGGTATTTAATTTGATAAAGGACTTTCTCTCCGATAGAGGGCAACGCGTAGTGCAGGACTGTATTACTTCTAAAGTGGTTATAGGGTGACCTCGGGCGTCCCGCAGAGTAGTGTAATCGGACCGTTGCTATTTTTAGTATACATCAACGAACTTAGCAATCTTATTGATAGTAAAGTTAGGATATTTGCGGACGATACGGTAATGTACAGGGAAATAGAGAATAAAGAGGATAGACTAACCCTGTAGAATGCTTTAGACCAGATTATAAAATGGTGCGATAGTTGGCAATTAGAGCTAAATGTAGACAAATGTTCCGTAGTTAACTTCTTCGAAAGAAAATCCATTATTAAATATTATCCGTACAGTTTACGAAGGATAAACTTATACTAACAGTAGAATTAGTGAAATATCTTGGAGTAACTCTCACGAATAACTTAACATGGAGTACTCACATTCATAATATATGCGGAAAAGCACTTACAAAAACTCGGCTTCGTAAAGAGAATAGTCGGTCGGAGCGACGAAAAAGATCGCGAGCAATGTTATATTGCGTTAGTCAGACCTCATCTTCATTATTCGTGTAGTGTACGGGACCCTGCCGATAAGTGTTGTATTCGAGAATTAGAAAAGGTGCAGCGAAAGGCGATACGTTTTGCGAAGAATTGCTACGATAAATCAGTGAGCGTCACTCAGATGCTTCAGGACGCAATGTGGGATTCTTTGGAAGTTAGAAGATTTCAACAAAGGATCAATTTACTGGATAAATTCAGAGAAAGCACGTTCAGAGATGATGTAGCAGATATAACGCGTTCACCATGTTACATAGGCCGTTTCGATAATGCGAGAAAGATCAGAGAAATAGATACTAGAACCATTCGATTCAAGAACTCATTTTGTCCGCGAACGATACGCAAAAATAATCGATTAAAGAAATAGAGTCATAGTACATGCACCCGCTGCCACACGCCGAAAGGCGGCTTGCTAGGTACTCACATAGACATAGAATAGATTTTAGTTTTCCCTAAGACTTAACGCTCCGAGACGGCACTCTCGACATTTTTGTCAACGTAAATCACGGTATTCATTACAAGGATTTTGGAAAGGTGATTAACATAATACGGAAGAGCCGTGCGGCTGAGGAAAATGGTTTTTTAAATATACTTTTGGGAAGATGGTTATTTTAATTAGGTAAATATAACACTATATTCATAGTATAATGGATAAACGGCTAAGAGGTTCTTAAATACTAGCACGTTATTATGGTTATCGTAGACTAACTATCCGTTTCTGCGTGCATCAAATCTGTGTATGTGTAAATCGAAATTAATGGTACGAACAATAAAATTAAGAAATACCTCGAGGGTCTTCTTTATGGAAAAACATAAAGCTTTGGAAACGTTTATCGTTATTTTATATCGACACCAGCCATCCTCTCTTGCCCGTAAAATTGAACAGATGAATGATTTCCTTCCATCGTTCAATGGTATAACGATAGTTAAATAAAATCGGTATATACCCCCACTTACTATTCCATTTACGACCCTTTCTTTAATTTCATTATCTGGAAGTAAACTGCTGTGTTTGTTATTCTGGCACTTATTTGGATCTTTATTGAATCTGAAGGCCATATTAGAAAGGTAACGAGCTGATGTGCGGAAAAATCAATATCAGTTTCTTAAGACCGAAATTGAAACATGGGATCATCTAAGGATGATGTTTAGAGCTATATAAGCAAATGTAATTTAAATCAGACAATTTGAGAGAAAGTATTTAATTCTGCCTTGAGGTTTAGGATAACTTCAGAAATAAAATTATATTCTACTTTCTCAAAAAAAATTATGACAATCAGCGGTAAGACATTGGTTTTTCCGTTTTTTCTATGCATTGTACGAATGTGGTAATGTAGCGAAGTAATTGCTTTCGGGCGCAGATAAGATGCGATTAACTTCCTCTCCCAGGAAGCGCATTAACACTTGCTTACCGTTGAACACTCTTAAGGATATTAAATTTTCAAATTTATGCCACCGATTGGGGATAAACCAAGGAAATGAAGACGCTTAAATCAGTGGCGTTACCAAGGAGTTAGGTTTGGGTGTTAAAATACCCCCAAGAGCCATAAGGGGAATAAAAAATGTAGACTATGGGAGGTAAATCGTAATTGTTTAAATATTTACAGTTCCACATGGCACTGGAGTCTCGCAAGGAATATTTTTTATATAAATCGATTCCATCTTTATTACATTCAGGGCAGAAGTTTGCCTGTCTCAGGAACGCAGGCAATTTTGCATTTACTCAATGGCTCAAAACCCCCCAAGAGACAAATCCTGGCTACACCCTGCTTCAATAAGTATTCGTTTATGGAACAACTACTGCTTTAGTAGTAATTATTGAGAGTGTGGAAATAAGGTTGTAACGTTTCTATTAATTTGGATTAGACGCCAAAATCCAAAAATACACTAAAATTTGACGAAAGAGACAAGAAGTCAGCAAGATCATGAATCATAAAAACTCATTATCGGAATTCCGAAGCTTTCTTCTTCGTCAGTCAAGTCCACTTGAGATACCATAGCATTTTTTAAATTAGATAAGATATGAATTTAGAATGCACTAAAGAACTCTATTATTATTATTATTTAATGATATTTAATTTCATTAAAGCTTTACCTACTTACATCATACCTAATAAATACATATAAAGCATTCGTGATGTAAACCATGGTTGTTTGAATTTTTTTAACATACAGGTAAAAAATAAAAGTAGAGAAAAAATTAACCATTATGGTCCTCCTTAGCCAGTTAGTGACTCATCAGGAGGTGCCGTATTAACTATCGCCAACAAATAACAAAATTAAAATTAATAAATTAAAGTAAAGCACCAAAATATGTATAAATTTACACACATCAGAAGAACTATAGTAAAATAATTTTTATTTATTTATTTGCAAATTATCAATACAACTACAACTTGCGACAATCTTTCTTAGAACTACGGAAAACCAGTATCCAATACAAATGTGCATTGTAATATCTCCATAAGAAGAGTACCTAAATCGATGGAATATTTAATTATGAAATTTTGAATTACCTCTGTCAGAAAAATATTCGGGTCATATTGAATGCCACCTATCTAAGGGCTGACTCATATAGTTATTTATATTTATATATATTTATAGTTATTTATATATTTAGCTTATAGTTTTTACTTAACCCGGAAACTGAGAAGGAGGTACGAAATGAAGAGTTGCTTTAATACAGACAGTAAAGTTGTATAAAATGATATTACAGCTAGTACAGATCGAGAGACGGAAGGAAAATAATGAAATTAGCAACGAAATTTTGAAGGAAGGTAAAGGTACCTTGGTGAATAGAATTTACGTTTAGCTTTACCTAATGATTCGTAATAGTGCCGAATTAACCAATTAAAGCAGACATTGCAGCATGAGGTCCTCGCGATACATCCTCGCGATTGGAAAATATATTCCGTAGTATTTATTGTTCAATTTGCTTTGTTCTGCACGACACCATTCAGTCGTGTTTAAGGATGAAAAAACGAGTAAGGCTTAAGAATACACTCTTCTTGGAGATGGATTCAGCCACTGCCAACATAAAAGAAACGACATTAATTTTTACGGAGAATATATCTAATACACTGACAAAATAACCGTTGTCTCGTATTAATTTTTCCTGCAAAGTCATTGTGAACAAGGTGTCGCCAGAAAATGAAATACTAATCGATTGAAAGAAGATTTGAGATCAATATTTTCGAATATGCCTCCAAAGAAGATTTTTATTTAATAAAAAGGTTACTATGATGAGTTGACCTTATTATATGCGAGAGACTTAGGTTTACTCCAGGAGTGATTCCTTGTGTAGGTACCCAATGTTACCGATGATGTAAATGAACTTTATTGTTACCACGCACGGGTAACCGGTTATCCAAATCCCATTTTTATAACGTTTAAGCACTTGTGCAATTTAATTTGTTACCCGGACAAATTAATTTAATAAATAGACACCACGACGAGTTCTAATGGCATTTCCATATGAAGTGGTCTGCTCTGGTTCTGTAAAATGAGGTTGAAACTTCATTTTCCAGGAATTATGCTGGTCAAAGGCAGTAAAATTTAGTTTTAAAGAATACCAGAAGCATTTTTAACACTAATGGTTGGGCCTTCTCTCTAATATTTTAGGAAGGAACAGAATAGCTTTGCCACATGTAAATTGTGTTCTTTTTTGTATAGCCAAGCTACGCAGACTACGCAGAATGTCGTAGGGTTGGGTCTTTTAGTAATTTTTTTACAAAGTGACAATTTAATTGCAATAATTTTGTTGTTAAGCTATCATAATTAAGAGCTTATAGTTAAGTTATACTGATTCTGGATTTAGTTCACTGCGGATTTTAATTATAAGATTGTGAAAGACCAGTAAGTGTGTTAATCGATTTTTCATCCTAAATCTTTTCTCATCTCTCGATTTAGTTGAACTTACGTTAGCAATCTTAACCTTACAGATCTTTAGCTACATTAATAAACTGCAATCCGATTTTTGGAGTGTTCCTTAGGACCACAGTTCGAGCGAGAAAGCCTCTTCTGCTCACATTAATCAATATTTCAATCCAGATATGTGATAGAGAAGTCAAAACTCTTTTATTTTTAGATTTGGATCATTGGCCCGTGATACTTTCCAATTGTTTGAAAGGAAGGGCCAAAATGAAATCAAAATGGCAAATAGAGATCGAGGGAGATCGATGATTTTTTCATTCATTGAATTTTCTCGTAACCTCTTATCAGTTGCAGTCAGTCGTATACATTTGGGATTTGAAATAACTCCCTGTTTTAAACTTTTTCAAACAGTGGAAAGGACAGGAAAAACTGATGATAATGTCCATATATCTCCATATACCCTATTCGTATAATTTGATAGAAATATCAGATTGTACCGAAATCGTTCGTTATCCTCAGTGGTATCCAAAATATGAATTTACGGAAATTATAATGGAGGGGAACGAACGAGGGTAATAACTATTTTCCTTCACTCTGTATTTTTTTACTGAAATAAAATTCACCAAATTAAATCGTAATTTACGTGTTACGCTTGACGCAACGTAGCTGTCATATTTAATGTCTCAAAATTTCAGCGGAAGTGATATGTATTATGCGCTATTCCCAAATTATAATATTTAGGCATACTACGCGGATTCGAATTAAAGCGAGGAGAGCTAAATTTGGTTTTCATTTATTCCAAGTGGCGGCTCTGTTAAACACTTTTACAGTGGGAACGAAATATGTCATTCATACGAGTGCCATGAATCAAATGAAATTAATTTACGGGCGGAAATTTCCAAAAAATGGCAGCTCGAGCAGCCATCTCTGAAAGGTTGGAATTCAAATTGTCTTTTAAAAGAGACAAATTAATGGTTTTAATTCTACGCACACAAAAAATGTCTCTCCATCCAGTGCATGTTCGAATGCAGTCGCACAATCAAATTGATTTGCGCGTCAACGTTCACGCTTAATGTATGCCTGAAATGTGATATACGCATTGTGTATTGGACAAATGCTTAGAAATGTCCGATGAACACGACTTTGCTAAAATAAAACATGAGAAATCACATTTTATCGTTCCGAATTATCACATGCTTTTAATCGTAATTTTTAATTTACGGTAAAGAAGCTTAACGATATTCTTAGAATCTTTAGAAATAATTATGAATCCTTAGACAGGAGGAGGAAAGTCAATAGGGTGGCAGGAATTTTTCAAGTAAAAAACGCTGGTGAAGCGAAGGAAGGAGCTAAGTTAGAGGTAAGAGAAGCCAAATTATGTTTCGTGTGGCGATCATAATGAAAAATTTAAATTAAGAATACTAAGGACGGGTGTGGTTAAATACTCGTTCCGAAACCGAGGGGTAAAGAAATGGAATATGTTACCTGAAGAGGCCTTCAAACCCTCACCGAAAACAAGTAAGGAATTTAGACGAAGGTGTAAAAAGAGCAGGCGGCGATTTCGTCAGCTACGATTTGGTCCCGGGATAATTTGGTCCCAGGACGATTGGATGGTACGGGTAACCAGCAAAATACAGTGAGAAGTACGCTCAAATTATAACATTTCAACGTTCTAGGAAGACGCATTCATAAAGTCAGATAAGAAAGGGGGATGCGGATAATGAAACCCCAACTTCCTCCAACCAATTTCCTCCATTCAGGCATTTATGTTAAAAACAAGTTACAACAACAAACAGTTATGCATCAAGTAACAACAGACAGCTATGCATTATTCATTTGTCATCTGTACAACGGTACGAGTGTTTTGATACCCATTACTCTGCCTATTCGTATGCATAAATAACATACCTCCACCTCCCCCCGCCCCATCCGCCTTGTAAATAACCTTTTCTATTTCTACATTTGTGTAATCTTAACGTAAGTAACTGCCAGGAGATTAATAGCAAACGTCAGTATCCTGAAAAGTATTCCTGAGAACGTATTTTAGTCCATCATTTCTGTCGCTGAAGCAGAGCAAAAAAAAAACGGTTCGATGCCCTGCTTACTTGAGATTGGAGTAAAAACATAACATTACCGAAAATATCGAATATAATAATTTATCCTCTAAAAATGGTTTTGCTTCTATGTAAAATACTATATGCTAGAGAGTTTCATATGTGGTTTGCTCGTATAACAGTAAAATAATAAATATATTCTGAAGGGTTTTAAAATTATTGATCGAGAGCTGTGTAATTGCAAAACCGGATAAGTCGTTGACAATATTGTTCTTTCCTGCTAAATCTAGTCTCTATTACTTTGGTTTTTAGTACCTGAAGCACCCCCGAGGGCAGTCCGCTGTACCCCTCTTTCACCAGAGTCCCTCCAAATAAGCTGGCAGCCTCCATCGGAACACCTTACACATGGCGTCGTTCAAGGTTATAGGATTTTCTACGAGACCTCACCGTCTGAAAGGCATGGTAAGTAAAAATACTCACTGTATACTACGAAACAACTACAGCTCTACTTCGGTTTGCCGCGGAGCCCAAGTACTTCGTGACTAATTTTTGTGTCCCTCATATTCTTGCCTCACCGGATCCGTATTCGTGAAAAAACCACATTACTTATTAAAAGAATCAGTAAACAATGTGCGGTTTCGAATTGCCCATTACAGCGGTGCGGTACTTTTTTTAAATCTTACGGCCGCATGTATGAGTAAGTCGAGTGCATTAGAAGTCGTTAGGCCGTATACGAAGCCTTCAAGCAGCGCTTTAGAGGTTCATTGCTGTATTAAATTAGTTTAACGTCGCTAACGTAACCATCGGTTTCCATTTTGTCCATTTGATCGTCACTTTGATCGTCAATTGAGGTAATAAAAGACTGGAAAATGACATAATACGAGTGTACAATCTCTTTCCGTGTTTCGGTCCCGGTGCACTCAGACATTTTAATGTCCGTTTTTCCTTATTTGAATGTATAGTTATTATTATTTGTTTTAGATTGTGTTTTAAAAAATCCGCATTGAACGCAATTAAGGGTTGCTTTCCGTCTGAAGATCACAGGTTCTGCATCTCTGGTCCTTTGTCATCTCTCGCAATATTTCTGTAAATTACGAGAATAAAGAAAATCGTTGAAGAGATTTTAAAAGAAAAAGTTTGTTCCTCAGCTCATATAGTATAATATGAGAAGTGAAGGCGTCAACATCGTGAACATTCTGCTTCTAACTTTCGCATGATTCCACCCCCTTAAATACAAATTCGTATATAATCAACATCGTGAATTTTTACGTTCATCCTTTACGGAGAAACAAAATCCTGTTACGGATGCAATCTGAAACTTTTTGCTTCAGTTGAGAATAAATATTTAATTATTATATTAAAATTCTATTTTGTTTTGAACTGTTTGACAAATAAAATTTGAAAATGAGCGCTTCGTTTAGGATCGAGAAAAAAAGGACATTCTTTTCTTTCTACCTTTGATAACATAACAACTAGACACAATAATTTCTGCATAATATGGTTGAACACAGAATGAAACACGCCAAAAGTTGGTGCAACCTGTTTTTCTTTGCAAATCCTAGGGTAACATTTATTCACTCCAAACTCGAGTATCCATAGTAAATAATCTGAAATAAGCAGCCGATGAAACCTGTGTATTGTGGGTTACTCTAAGTTAAAAACTTTTCGGTTTTTTAAAACTGTGTTTTATTCGGCATATCCTCTTAAAACTTGAATGGAAACAGGTTAAAGCACAAGAAAATTACAGGTGAGATATTATCTATCGATTCTCATATCTAATTTACAAGTTGTTCATCACAGAATCATTCGCATTTATAAATGTGTATAATCGCGAAGGATTGGCGAAAGAAAGATGAGAACAGATACTCAAACCGAAATAGCCTGGTCTCGTTTCTATTCTGGATTTTTTTCTATGCTTCAATATTGAACATCGAGTAGTATTTGAAGAGTATTTTTAATTATAAACAGGATTCCGCGCTTGAAAGTAACATCACACTCTTGCCTTTAACACCTTTAAATTAATTCAAAATCTTCCCTTTGCTTTAACGCCTTTGGATTAATTCAATCTATCCCACTGGCTATGGTTTTATTTAGGCTTTTCGACATTTCCCACTTCTCATGCAAATGAAAGCAGATTCGTGGCGGAAGACGATCGCGATAAGAAAATACCACTCTTATTCAAATATAAGCGTCTTCTTTTGCATTTGGTTCGCACACTCAGGTAGGCAGTGTTCTTAAGGCGTCAATTATAGCCGTCTCAGCTGGCTCATTCGGCCTCATCAACGACCCAATTTGTCTTAAAAGTGTTCCTCTCTGGATGGAATGAGGATTATTAGACCGAGCCGCATATTACACGAGGAACACGCCTCAAAACGTGCTTTTCGCTAATTGCGTGGACAAGCAAAGATTTCCCCACTTTCACCCTCGAAAGAATGGCCACCACTTCACTCGCTTCTCTCCACTCCCGCGCTTTCATCACGGAAATAACAAAACCTTAGCTCTTTTTCCTTCTCCCCTACTCTCTTTAATTTTAGTTCTGCAAGTCGTCATTCTCTATGCGGACGAATTGTAAAAGCTCTGGACCCGCGTAAGGGATAAAGGAAGAATTCGAGTGGTCTTCGTAATTTTCACAATAATGTTCGCGGTGGGAGTTCACCACTTTCCTGTTCGGCTAACGAAGCCGTATAGCGTCGCTTCGTCCATTTTCCCTGCAGTTTTATTCGTTATTTATTTCCCGGAGATATTCCGCTCCCACTAACATTTCAGTTATTTCATAATTAGCGTTTTCAGTTTAGACGCGTCAACCAGTCTGCTTTGAAAAGTCCGCCGAAGAAGCCTTTCATGATGGCTCTCCTTCAAATCGAGCATTTTTCGACCACAAATTTTTGGGAAATTTTTATTTTAGTTTGTTGGTTGATCATGGATTACATAAGGTTACGGTATGGCACCTAATTTTTAACATTTATGTACTGTATGTAGCGTTAGAATGGAATCTTCACCGGCCGAGGTGGTGGAGCAGGAGAGTCGCCGAGACAACCGTAGAGAGCAGACGTGTTTTTGAGTGCGTTCTAGTTTTTCCCCACTGCGAAAGCAATATTTCGCCCAATACCCAGGCCCATCTGGGCCTCACTTTTCCTCGTAATGAAACCACCATCCGGGGCCCCTTTGAGGCCCAAGCACCGTGAAAAAAGTACAACGAGGGAGCTAAGATCGCGTTCATTAAGCTCAGAACGAGAGTGCAATCAAACGGGTTCCAGGACGAAAGACATCACTCCAATGGTAATGCAGGAGCTATTCGACTGTCAGTCAGATTCACCCTCATCCTCGAAAAACGACAAAATCCGGGATTCCAACTACCCAAAGACAGCAATTAGCCAGTCGGAAGAAGAAACCCAGGCATCGATGAGGAACCCTGCAAAGCGATCGCTGTGGAAGAAAAGGAGATAAACTCCAGCACCAATTTGACTTCACCTCAGCCCTTAAGGACGAGAGAGCCGAAGAAAGCTGATAGCCGTGGACCCCACACCAGCGAAGCCGAAAGCCCTAACTGCCTGGCAGAGGAGATCACAACAAAGTCAAACGACGATGGAGGCAGCTGGCGACCAGTCGGCGAAAAGGGTAAGAGGAGACGTCTGGCTCCCCTATCCCCTCCCCCTTCCCTTTCCTTAGGCCGCAACTTTCTTACTAATAGATTCAGCCCAATCGCACCACGCGAGGAACGAAGAGAGGAAACTGAAAACATGGACACAAATAATACCACACGCAAACAAAGAATTCCTCCCTTACTAATAGCAAATAGTAAAGACTGGTCAAAAAAGTTCAGAATAATTAGAAAAGCTTGCGAATTTCAAACTCTCGTGCAACTTTCAGTCCAAAAAGTAATTGTAAAATGCCAAACGACGAACGATTTTTTCAGCGCCAAAAACGCACTATCGAACAACAAAATTGAATTTTTTACGTATCGACTTCCTACTGAAAAGGAAACGTATTACGTAATAAGAAACCTCCCAGCGGATATAACTACGGACAAGATAGCAGAATCACTCGTGGAATTCGGTGTCCCAGCAGCTAAAATTGTGCAACTCCGCACATCTCGCCCAACGCCTACACAGATGAAGCAGGGGATCACATCTCTCTCCCCACCCCGTCCGCTGCCTCTGTTTCAAATTCTACCGCAGACAACATCCCCAGAAGAAATATTTGATTCACTGCAGTATATCTGTAACATGAAAGTAAAAATCGAAAAATTCAGACCCCCCAGTGGACCTCCGCAATGCCATCGATGCCAGTTATTCGGGCACACAATGAAAGCCTGTCAGATGAATTTTAGGTGCGTCAAATGTGGACCAAGTCATCCTTCTTCCGAATGCCAAAGGTCGATAACAGCAGCACCGACATGTGTTAATTGCAAAGGCAATCATCCTGCTAACCATCGTGGCTGTCCAGCCTATAAGTCCATCAAAGAACGCTTAGTCAAACTAAAGGAATCTGCAAAACAAGCTTCAGGAAAACCCAATGTCCAACCGCCACCAGTTAATTCTGCCACCTTCCCTACATTAATTTCAACCTCTCATGAGTCAACATACGCCTCAGTCACCTCAAGCGAACCTACCCCACGTCATTCTCAAGCTTTAAACCATTCCCCCGAGCAATCCAACGACACTTGGAAAACCGAACTCAGTAAATGGATCACTTCCTTGGCCTTGTTATTGATGCAACTAAATATGACGAAGATGGAATTCGTCAATCAAGCCATAGCTGAATCGTACATTCTAATCAATAGCTAACATCACTACTACCATCCCTAAAATTAAATTATTACAATGGAATATCAATGGCGCAAAACGTAACTCGGAAGAACTGCATTTGATCCTTGAATCTCAAAAGATTCAAGTTGCACTCCTCGCAGAAACGCATCTCTAATCTATGTCCCAATTTTCAAAATTTACAGACATGATCAATCAAGCCGAACGGGTGGTGTTGCAGTATTAGTTAAATCCACTTTAATCAGCAAATTAACGCCTTCACCATCTACTACAAACCTAGAGATAGTTTCCTCAAAAATAGCAACAACCAATGGAGACATTATTTTTGCATCAGTGTACAACCCTGCATCCTAGCAGCTCTTAAAAGAAGATATGGATGCATTGGCATTAGCATGGAGCAACACAATAGCCTACATCGCAGGAGATTATAATGCAAAACACCTTAGCTGGGGATGTAAACACACAAATAAAAATGGCCGAACTCTACTTCAGTTTCTATCTAGATCAGATTTCCAAGTCCACGCCCCAAAAAATCCAACACACTTTGTGTCCAATTATACAGAAAAAGCAGACATATTAGATATTTTGTTAACCTCTTCTCCTATCCATATCCCTCCGATAGAGGTACTGCCTAACTCCTCCTCTGATCACCATCCTATAAGTATCGATATTCAACAATCTCCAACATCCATACCTACCGTTCCCTTTCGAATTCCAAACTGGAAAAAGTTTCAATCCCTCTTATCAAGCAAATCCTCATCTCTTTATAACCTCAAACTAGAAACTCAACATGACATAGACACATTCATAGCTCACCTCACATCAACAATTCTTACCTCCTTCTACGAAACCAGCTTCTCGCCACCTCCAAAGCCTTACCTGCACCAAAATCTTCCAACAGATATTCTGGAGGAAATGAAAGCCAGGAATAGAGCAAGGAAAAAGTTCCAACAAACCAAGGACCCAATCTTCCAATATCTGTATAAACATCTAAGGAACAGAATAAACCACAAACTAAAATCTCATAGAAATAACTGCTGGCACAAGAAGATCCAAAGTTTGTCTCCAAGAGACAACTCTTTATGGAAGATGGCTCGAAGCCTCCGTAAACCCAAATCCACCAGTCCAACTAGCATATATTACAAAAACAGAGTATTAATTACAGATGGAGAAAAGTGCACTGCACTTGCCGAAACATTAACAGAAACATTCCGGATCAATCCGATCCCAACCCCGCCAAACCTTCGCACAGAAATGCGCTCCGCCATATCTGAAGTAGTCTACACGCCAATTAATCAACCAGAACTCACTAATCCTAAAGAAATTAAACTTTATATAAAATCACTGAAAAAAAGTTCAGCTCCAGGGGTAGACAAAATTACAAACCAGATATTAAAACAACTACCCAGAAATATAATCAGTAAGTTGGCTGGACTATTCAACGCCTGTTTAGTTAATGGCTACTTCCCTACAGCATGGAAAACAGCAGTGATAAAAGCAATTCCAAAACCAGGCAAAGACCCATCCTTACTTGATAGCTACCGACCAATCAGTCTCTTGGCCACCATGGGAAAACTCTTAGAAAAAGAGTCGCCGCCGCCCAAAAGCTGTGTTAATGAATTTACCCTAACCTAAATACCCAACTTTAATCCGAGCCAGACGCTCTCCCCTAACCCTAATATAAAACCATGGATAAGACCCCGAGTCAGGAGCCATGAACATAAGTTTTCCGGAAGGAAGTGAATTTATTCGTCGTCGTCGAGGTGGTGGAGCAGTTAGCGTGCTAGCACTCGACTCCAAGGTTTCGGGTTCGAGTCCCAGAATTAGGAAAAATTAAGAATTTTCTGGTTTGGGAATGGTTTTATGTGCTTGTCAATATCTTTAGTTATTATTAGAAAGGATGTGATTGGTGTTATTTTCTTTTTTGCATTAAATAAGTAATTATTATTATCTAACTAGTGATATATCCTTGATTCTTACAAACGGACTCGAAATAATTCTATTGCTTTTCATCGATAATGCTCTAATCTAATCTATTCTATTGGCCAATTAGCAAAAAGTAAAACTTCTTTAATGCGAGTTAGTTTTATATTTGTGCAATGAATCTACGCGAAGGTTTATATTACGTTCGGTACAGCCTTGGAACGAGAAAAGAAATGCGGATAGAAGATAAATAAAACGCTCTTTACTTTATCGCGTGGAATTAACCTTAACAGCCATACTATTCAATCCAATTACCCCATGGGCGAATTGGGGAATGGATAATAAAATAGAGGAATTCTTTTTCTACGGCCATCTGAAGTTACGACATTTCCTGATTGTAGATGTTGCTACGACCTTGATTCACCAACTTTCAGGCTAAAAAGTAATTGTAAAATGCCAAACGACGAACGANTACAAAGTGAATGTCAAAATAATCCAACCGACTAAATCTATGCAATTAGGAATATAAGGATTAGTTTTTGTTTAAGATTATTCGCCAGAAAATATTTAAATTGCTTTTTTATAAGATACATCCATTTATGCACATGTAGTAAATGAAAGTGTGAAACTATGAATATAAAGCAGTTGAATTAGTTAGTAACATTAGAAGTTCAAAACCACTCCTTAAGCCGTCTGTTGGCCGATGGAACTTGGGATTGGAAAGAAACGGTAAGTTCCAGACTTTTGATTCTTAGGAATCACCTTATGTGCTATTCGAAAAACAAAGCTTCTTCCTCAACGTTGTGGAATAGAAAGAGATGGTGAGGCATTTCTGTTGTGGCGTCGGGAAGTAGTGTGGTTGAGAAGGTTTTCTCCTTGTTTTCGGAAATCGGCCAGCGACCCCCTGAAGAAGGAAGCTTTGTTTTCGAAATACCCATAGGGTATATCTCAAGGATCAGTAATCCGGAATATCCCATTTCTTTCGAAACGCTAGTTCTTTCTACAGAAATACGACTTAAGGAATGTTTTTAACCTCGAATTTATTAACAGCCGTGTTCCGATTTTCTTTCCTTTCAATAAATTTAGTGTTTACATTCATACAATTTCTTAACTTCGCTCCTTTTTTCTTTTCAGAGCATATGGATTCCCTGCCGAAAATGACTCCTTCCTTATCGACCGACCTACATGGGCTTTTAAAATACACCAATTATTCCATCCAAGTGCTTGCCTTCACGCGCGTCGGCGATGGAATCCGCTCTCCTGTGATACACTGTCGAACCAAGGAAGATGGTATGATGTTGCGGAAGTCTCATAAATATCATAAAAAGCTTGAGAGGTATCAATGAGTCGAAAGTGAAAGACATAAGAATAAAATTCTGCGTAAATGCTCTATTCGGGGATTTTTAACTGGAAATTGAACGTTAAGCAATAAAAATTCGCTTCTGATCCCTTTTATGATGTTCGCTCTGAATTTTAATCACCATCGAATAAATAATAAGTATTTCGCCGTGGTAGGAGTTGGTTTTTTCGTCTAATTTACTCATTGCTTTTGCACTTGAGCAAAAGATGATTCTTTCGTTTAATTTTATTTAGAAATCGATTTACGTTTTACTCACATTACTATGAATTGAAAGAGACTTAAAGAAAATGTGATGCCATGGAGGAATTTATTTGAAAGAAGATTTCGAATGACGGTCTAAATTTCAATCGGATAACACTTTGAAAAATGTTGTATGGTGTATTGTTGTATTCTTCCCTTTGTTAAATAGGAAATTTCATTCGTTGCAGTCCCGAATAGATTTCGTTGTTAACTCCAATTGAACAGGAGAACAAGATAAAGTCGGTTTCTCTTTAATCGACGAAACACAATAAATATAATTTGAATCGATGATCATTAAAATAGTATTGCGGTCGTAGAGATAAACATGGAAGTGCCTCTGTAGAGAAGATCGTTTCCGACTCCCATTTAGACCAAAGAATAAAAGCATCCATTCTCCCGAATTATTTCCCTGTGACCTTTTTATTGGAACTCTCAAAGCAGCTGCTGAAAGCACTCGGGTCATTCTCTCACATTCGCCATTATTCTGCCTACTCCATACCAACCACATCACAGACATAAATATTCATCTCCATAATGATTATTGCTGTCCTGTCACTCCTTGCCATCTCTTCCATTACAATAAAATTACAATCGTATGTATACTGGAATGACGGCATTTAGGCGAGGCATTATTCTTTACATAAATCCCAACACATGTCGCCCTTTACGAGAATCTCTGGCAGAATTTAAAATTTCGTTGCGGTATTAATATATCTTGTCATATTTTAATATATTATAACATTAAATTAATTACATCATTTCGGCTCTCGAATAAACGTCGACCTACTTATTGTTCATTAATAAAGATGTTTAATTATAAACTCAGTATGCGAAGGAATTACATTGTAGAAGGTAGTACGTACGCAATAATTATACGTGGTTTCATTTCACTATTACGTTCAGTAATATCTTGATTAATGTATTTGAATTACACATTACTAGTTTATTCTATCGCAAAAACTAGGAAAGGATTTATGTAGTATTAGTATTCGAGTGCTTCGACAGCTAAAATCAGTTCGCACGTTTGGGCTCCCACTGAGAATCGAGCCCGGGACCGTTATCACAAAAGTGATGAAGTCGGCAATGTCGGAAAAATTTTATATTTTTAAACAGAAATGCTGCAAATATACGATTCGTTTAATATTTTTAACGGAATTTCGTTGCAGTAATGTCATTTATTAGGAAAAAGCAAAGTCTTCATGTGTAGGATTATCCTCGAAATACTTTAATACTTTTTCTGACTCTGGAGCATTTAATTCTCAGTCGTACCGAGGAAGAGACCATGGCGAACGTAATTCTCTGTCGCCGCAACTTCTTTCTCGAAGAACATTTTTCAGACAGTTCTCCGAGGAAAACAGATTTAGTTGATTATATTAGTTAGAGTTTTTTTCAATATACTGCCGTACATTTAGGTAACGATCCTCCATGAATCAGTACAATAGTTAAAAGACATAAGTTTAAATTATTTATCAATAACTGTTCCGCATTAACTCCAATTGCTGATTCTATGTGGTACATTAAATTACAATACTATCCGCAATTAGCTAAAGGGTTGATTAGTATCTTTAAACAGAATTAACATTACAGCTTCTTATTTTAATAACTAATTTACAAAGAATTTATTGGGTACCACATATATAAAGAGGATATTTTTACATAAATGTGGCATATATGAGATTATTTGTACCGATTATGGTTTGAAGGAGATTGGACAGACTAAAAGACGAGTTATCACGAGGTTCATAGAGCACCTTACATTTCAAATCCAAAAGGAAGAAGTTTCACATCAAAGTTCCGTTAACCTTAAGTTGATTTGTAATTTCAATAGCGGTCTTAAATTAGAAAATTTACTTATTTGTAAAAATAAGTGCCTTATGAATTAGGATTTTGACTTTAACAAGAATTTACATAGATTACAGGACTTCGTTTCTGAACTGTTATTTTATCCCGCTTCCGGACATGATTGCTACGCCTTTACCCCTTATGTGGGCGCATTGGGTAGTATCTCATTGTTGTTGGTTGAGTTGATATTGCTGTATTTTCAGGGTAAGGGCATATATTTACCTGTTGGCATATAATTTTTATGGATGCTCCAGTTTGCAGTGAATAAAACCTTAACTAAGGGTTTTCAAAGAAAAACAAGTTCCACCAACTTTTAGCATGTTTCATTCTGCACTCAACCATATAATGCAAAAATTAGTTTGCATTCTTTGATATCTTATCACATAACGAAAAAAGTACCCATGTTGTCCCGCTCCTTTAGGGAGAGCTCAATTGGAAATTTCATTTTCACAGTATTTTTTCAATGAAAATAAAAGTTTCATATATAAAAGAATTCACATTTTTAAGTCGAATACGTAGTTTCAAATTACTTTCAGCGACATTGAAATGCTGTAATCAGTTTAATAAAACAACTTTTTCTCTGTAATGAATGGACGTAAAAAAGGAAGTTGGTCTCTTTATAAAGCTCAAGATAGCATGTTTTGCAAGTATTAACTTACACTAACTAAAAACTAGCGATTCATTTTATACGAATTTATATTTAACAGGGCGAAAATTCCGCGAAATTCGTGCCTTTAACAGCGTTGCGCAGTGTTGACATATTCAACCGTTCCAGTCCACAATTTGGGGTTTCCTCAGCTTTAATAATATTTAATTATAAGATAAGATTAGAATGAACGGTTGAACGTATCGAACGTTTTTGCAATATACGGTTGAACGCAAGAAAAACATGCTAGATTGTGATGCAACTTGTTTTTCCTTGCAATCTCTAGTCTATCTTTATTTCAATTCCGATCTTTGGTATCCATAATAAAAAATCCAGCAGCAGATATTTCGCATTCAGTATCTGTTTCACTGCTGCAAGCTGAATCGTATATTCTTCGTAGAGGGTTCGGTGCAAATGCGTATGTAAACGTCTGATAAAGCACTTGTAGGAAATTTGGCTCAATTGTGTCTAACATCCTCTAGTCTCTTCTATTTCGAATGTCCTTATAGAGCTATATGTCCCCATCTGCTAAAACTGATTTTTTCTGTTACCGCAAGAATACTGAATGCCGATAGCTAATCGTGTCTTCAAAGAGTGTAAAATTGAACATGTTTTCTCCATGAGTTTAAATTGGTTGCAAATATGGGAAAACAATTTAATATAAAAACTATGACCGCAGTATATCTTAATAATCTTCCGAGAAGTTATTGAGCAACAATTTTATTTTACAATTCCTAATCAATAATTACAATCGATATATTTATAGAAACAATTAATTATCTAATAATATGGTGTCTAGTTACCTAATATGAAGGAAGATAAGTACACAAATTTAACCTTATTGAAGTTTTGTATGAGGTTCCTCTTATATAACTCTATTATCTTTCGGCTCTCTGCAGAAATTATTATATATTCTTATGCCATTCTTTTCCCTAAAATCGATCATTAACGAGCATAGTTATGTATGCACTTTTATAGAGTTATCGCTATTTGTGATTAAGTAAAATTACAATAAAATTTACTCTTGCATGCAGTGAGCTAGGGGTAAAAGCCCACTATTGTGTAGATATTGAATTACAATAGCGGTTTTAAAATAAGGAATGCTTCCAAAACATACAAACATGATTCTAGATGTATCTTCTACTCGTGTTAATTAAACCAATCCTTATTATCGGATTTAGTAAAATTATTTTTCATTTATATAAAATTTATAGCCGTTGAAAATGGAGATCTCTGGTCCTCATCCCAAACATGATTTAGAAATGTTTCTAGGCAAAATTTTATCCTTTGTGTCATCTTTTTTCGTAGATTTTCACCAGAATGTGACCTAAATATAATGGTTTAAAATAGATGGAGGGCTCTATGTTTCATAATATGTACGGTTATAAAAGGTTTATAAGATTCTTGGCTAAAAGAATATTCAATGGTTATGGTGAATAGCCTATGTTACACCACTATTCCCTATATCAGAGTATGATAAGTTAGAAATACTATGAATGAACGTTTTTCTGCGTCTTTTGATGATAAGAAATGACCGTTAAAGCAAAAACTATCTATGAATCTACCTTTTCGAAATTCTTGATTGGACCATAAAAGATTTTACTCAGTATACTATGGAGGAAAATGGTCTCACTATGAATTACGTTATATCAAATACCTTAATTGAAGGTGAACATTCCGCTATTTCGAAGCTAAAATATTGTATTGGAATAGCATATAGTTAGTGTAAATGTATAAAATACAATTAATCTGTAAGGAATATGTACAACTCAGCTGAATTCGTCGAAGTTGTCTCAACGTGAAATATGTATATGCCATTGCTCATGAAAATAATGGAAGTGACGGGAAAGCGAAGGACGTCAAACGCTTTGTTCACGCTTCATCTCATTGAATTTTCTTCTACCATTCGACTACTTAATGGTACTAATCTATTCCAACCTCCCTTTCAGTTCCCGGACCCCCTGCAGCCATAAAGGCCCTTCCGATCACCCCTGACAGCGTGTTGGTGACCTGGTTGCCGCCGAAGCATCCCAATGGAGAAGTCCTCGAATACGGTTTATACGTACGTGGACTTGAGTCCGGTCGTCCCGTGGATTCCCGAGCCCTTCACACGCCTCATCTGGAGATGGAAGTGACGGAATTGAAGCGACGCGCCCGATATGAGTTCTGGGTGACTGCTTTTACCAAAGTTGGAGAGGGGCAAAGCACTCCTGTGGCCGCTGCCTCACCCACCTCTCAGAGTAAGTCATTTAGACACGTAACGTTTCTTGTGAGTTTAGCGTCATCAATATAAAATTGACGAGTTTTTAGTCTTGTGTCATGGGCTGTAATTATGGTATCCAATATACTCGGGTTGTAATTATCCTGGTTATTCGAGTGGTCATTTATGAAATAACGCGGAACTAGAATTCTCTAAGAATTTCCGTTTCAAATTAAATAGCGCCATTTGTAATTTTTATAGTCGAATACATGGTGAAAAGTATTAAATGAACTTTATAATTTAAATGACATCTTGTGAATACAAAGCCTCAATTATATTCTGCACTATACATGAGTTATAAATTCGCGTCTTCTGGAGGTTTAAAAAAAAGTAACGCCGCGTTGAAGATAACTACGAATTATTATTTCGGGCGACTTTCAGTCTCACAAAATCAAATAAGACAACAAAAACATTCCTCTCCTGACAAGGATTCAAACCCGTGGCATCAATATTGCCCCACTAACCCCTACACCATCAAGGCAGGCATCTTCATTAAATTGTCACTGATCATTGTCACGATTCATCATCATTGTTCCCAAACATCTATCTATAGCATTATTTTATTTAAAAAAGTTTCATTGGAACGCTAAATTTTCATTTTTACTAATAAATTAAGTTTCAGATGTAATTATATTATCATCTTTCTCAATATTTTCATTTAAGGTATATACTTTTGCTCTCGTCTTTCTTTAAACTGATTTTCTTACTATTAATTATAAAATATCATTACTATTACGTACCATTTGTTTGCTGTTCTTAGACTCCAGAGTCAAAAATGCTGCATGTGTTCTTCACGAATGAAGTGGTGTATTCGCAAATTCTACTTCTTTCTTCCATGCTCTTTGAATTGATAGAGTATAATATTATTTTATCGTGTCGAATAAATATCGATGCTACACACAGAAGTGTGTTGAATATATGCTTAAATATGAATCTTAAGTTCAGTAAATTAGATATCATAGGAAAATCCTTTTTTAAAGCAATCAAGAAATGGAAGATTATAACTAAATCTCTTTATACCGATTGATAACTATTTTCAAAAGGATAATTAAGACATACTGTATCATTTACACTTATTCAATTTTCTATTTTAACATCCACTTCAAAAGATTTAGAATCGATTATTCCAAGTTCAAACCTTTTCATATGGGACTACAATATGAATTTTATTTTATTCCTTTCACTACTCAATCAACATATCCAAGGAATAACATGCAAAAAACTGAAAAAACGAGTTTCACACGAATTTCGTACGTTGGTATAGGACACACTCTTCCAAACTATGAGGTCCATTACCAACTTTTCACGATAATTTAATCCTGCGTCTAAAATAGTTGTTTTGTAAACTTATTGCAAGCAACCGTTTGATTCTTGATGCTTGTGGTACATTTTGCCTGTGGAATTCTGAGATGTGAGACCATTAATATATCACAGTTAACTTGCCAAGATTTCTATTAACTTATTCCGAATCATATTCTGAGAAGGTTTTCATTTTCTAATCTATATGGCACCTCATGATGAAAATTATCATCCGAGAATCATTCTAATAATTCAATAATACTTGACGCTAATTACTCGCGTCGTGTAAAATTATTTTGTCGAGTTATCATTTTAGATATTTACCTCCCATTACCTACTCTAAGTAAATCTAACCAATGGATCAATTAAAAAGCAAAATTGTTTGCGACTGCATATTTTTTACCCAAGTAACATTTTTCTAAAACATATTTTTGAGTTTAGAGATCTTTTAACTACTTTTTGAGCACATTTTTGCGCCATTAAGGTGACCAGACGCAACGCATTTCGGGATATAGCACTCCATTTCAGCAAATTAAATGAATACCCCTTTGTAGAAGGTTCTACTGAAAACACACTTTATCATTGTTTTGGACAAAATATCCAATCTTTAGTATTCTATTAGAGACGACGTAATGTTGAAGTAGGTCAAATGTCATCATAGAAGCTAAGTTCGTGTGCTAAAACTGACGGGATAGCAAATACAGATTCCTGTATAAGAAGGAGATCAACGGATGTTATATATTTTATCATAATGGCCTCTTTAGGAGTCAAAGAGCAACATATATTATTTAACATATATTTATCTCTTAACCGATAAATTGGCAAATATTTAAATTTTCTTCAAAGATCGATTTAAATTTTGGTCATAAATTCTACCAATTGTACCACACTTTAACCAAATCCATTTTCTGTGTATTTTTGCGTTGTGTTTAAAATACAAACGTCTTTATTGGGCGAAATTGGGACTAGAGAATCTTCTCTTCTATTTCATTCTCGTCAGAATTTTGGACAAATATGAATATATAGCATTAAGAGATTTTAAATTACAATAAACACATATTTTAAGAAGCTCAGTGGGAATATAAATAAAGAAAGGAAAGACAATAGTTTTGTGGGAAAAGGGAAACTGATTTTTTTATCACAGAAAAAAATTTCGACTGCACGAAAACACTCGCAAAAAGAAGGGGCCCGTAAAAAGTCTGCTAAAGTTGAAGGAAAGAGTGAAATAA
>KZ308369.1:587285-600309 GCA_000376725.2 Ladona fulva | reverse complement strand
ATATATTGAATATTCGGAGATCATTCGCCTATTTTGCCTCTTTCTAAACAGATTTTACATTCCTCCTTTATTACCTATGACGGTAAGTTATTTATACATTTATTTCTAACTAATTATATGAGTTTCCAACTTAATAACTTCCATAAGAAACTCTGAAAGGTTAATTTGTTGAAATGCATTGGCTAAAATCCCGGAAGAAAATGTTCCACGCTAGAGATGAAAATTATTTATTCCGTTCAATCGCTTCTTCATTTGAATGCTGAGCGCGGTTATTCGAGCTGGTTCGTGCAGTCGTCGCAAGGTGTCAGACGGGCCAGTAGGGAGATCATTGCTCCTGTGGGAAGACGGCACATTCAACTCCCACGGCTCTCTGGTGTGCGGATGAGGAATCAACTCCGTTGTAAATGTAACTAAGATCAATAATTAAGGTGAAAGGGAATTAAAATCTTCAATAAACTTACATTAGCATTCCACAGATGACGCTGCTCGTTCGAAACATGGATTGAGGTCAAAAATGGATTTTCTAAAATACAGAGTTACACATTTTAAGGAAAAGCTCATCATTTGTGGCTCCCTTTCAAGGAGAATGGAAATACACTAGTGTTTTACAACACTTTTAATGTCATTTCAAAGCTCCTTCGTTCCGCTTCGCCAAAAAGTCATATGTCAACTCTAGAGAGACTTCCGAAAGAAATTAGTCGTATTTATTTGCCCATATTTATCCTGATTTATGATACATTTTTTTATTCGGAACACGAAGACGCACGGAACGGTATAAAAGCACCGGCAAAGAAATATTTTAAGCAAAATGTGATGTCTCGCGGTGATCCTACAGAAATAAATTATCTACACCTTCCAATTCAAGTCTGTTAATTGTATTTCCTAAATTGTAAATAGTAAAGTGAAATTTCTTTTATCGCAAAACTGAAGGTCAAGTAATATTTTGAAACAGGTTGATCAGGCGAATCATTAACATTTCCAACGCTCAAATTTGAATCGTAAATAAAAATGTGTGGATGAACCGATTAGTTCGTCATTTCTTGTCTATTTACTCTTAATGATTTTCCATTTTGTCTATAAAGAAATTGTATGTGACATAAAGACATAAATTTCTGTTCTATTATCTTGATTCTGCCCGACAGATCATTTATAATCCAATCTGGATCTCATTTCCTGTATCCTTAGACAATACTAATAATATAGAATAGAGAAAATTTATCTATCCACATTTAAAAAATTAATGTTTCAATAGCGAAATACGGTTTCATGATTAAACTAAACCATCGACTTATCAAATTCAGAATAGCATACAAGATAAAAGACTTAGTTAACAAATTATGACAGAAAAAAAGTTAGCTTAATTTAGTGTAAGGTGCTCCGGCTTCATATATGGCGCTTTCCTAAATTTATCCCAAAGAAATCTGTCCATTATGATTGAACTTTTATTCAGTAACACGAAGAACTAATGAAAGATTTGCATGAGACAATATTGTAAATATACGAGTATTAATAGTAATATTTAAAATTGCATCGACAGCTGAGGTCATATCGCACATTTGGGCTCCCTCCGGGAATCGAACCTGGAACCGCTTTTAACAAAGACGAAAGTTCGAAGTTGTCCATTCTTATGCGGAAAGTAGTTTATTTAAGATTGAAAATAATAGGTGGTGCTTTATCATATAGGCGTAAGTTTATCATGTTTTAGCTTCCTAACTCTGTCTAAAGCTAAGCAGAAAATGTCCACAATTACTTCTATAGTTAAATTAAAATAACCTCTGTAATGATAGTCTAATCACAGATAATAATTAGAAGATAGGCTAATCGCATCTATTTTAATAATCATTATTATTCACGATCTCAAAACCATTCCCTGTCAAGAAAATTCCTATTATCGAATTATATTTCTATCGAACCCGGTACCTTGGGGCTGGAGCGCCACTACGCTAACCACTCCGCCACCGTGACCGGTAAATATATCTCGTAAGTATAACAGGCTTATGTTGTGGGATGGAATATAAATCATTACGTTCCAATATTTTTAACATCGAGATGAGAAATCACTACCTTATTTGACATTGGCAACTGAATTTGCTTATATTATTCTCTACCTAATATTTGGAGTAGATCTCAAACCTAATATCTTGCGAGTCTACGGACGGTGGTGCGTTACCTTACCGAATTTTGTACGGATCGCGTTTTTCTAGTACTGCATCGAAATAGAATGAGATCCTATGGTTGCGGAATCATCTAGAAATGAAAACACCTGAGAAACCTCACTGTTGGCCTAGCTGTCGAAGGAGACGTACGTGCCATTCTCTCACTCCTGAAAGCACCTGCTGAGTTTCTAGAACTACCTGCGTCTACCGTTTAGTTAGAAACCTTTCATATGTTCTCTTATAGTGTATAGTTTACTCATTTAGAGCATTTATGGTGCTGACTGTTACGGCATTGTTTGTGGCGGTTTGTACTTTTATTTCAAAAGTGTTTGCAGAGGATCCTCGAAGCAGTGAATCCAGACCGCGGAAGCGGTCCATCTATCAATATATTTTTCATTCTTTCTCCTTCGTTGACTAGGATTACCCTATATTACTATTTTTGTAGGTATACATTTCTTTGATTCGTGTTTGTATAATCTTTAAGTGCCGAGAACCTCTTTGTTTTGCTTTGTTAAATTCACATCTTTATCCAACCTATTAGGAATATAACATTAATAAACCCTTAACTGTGTACATGCAGGGTTTTTATTCGGACTAACATTTGACTTTAAGCATCGAAAACCTCTCAATTTAACTGTATTAAATGTTATCATAATACCAACTACTTGCATAAATAACGTCAATAGATTTTCGTTCACAGTAACCCGTCTGTTAGCATATTTATTTTGCTAAATGCATGACTTAAGTTTGCAATCTAGCCACTTTACTTCACAGGAAGGTAAGTCAGGTAAAGCCCACCGGGTAGTAAATACAGCTTTTGGTTGTTTTTTCTTTCTACCTCATGAGTGTTTCTCCCTAAATGTAGTAGTGATAGAATGGCTTTTAAGAAGCCTTTCCTTGTGGCTGGCGAGAGGAATGTGAGTTCGGGGCCACAACCAGACAGGGTCCGAGAAGAGATTCATTCAAATGCTCAGTGGAGGGATATTACTCCCATTTGGAGACGGGGACGCCCATCTCTGAGTCAGTTCGGCCAGCTTTGACCATTGCGGCTCGCCCTAGGATCAAATCTGGTTGCACAGTCGCCGAGACGGAGCGGCCCACTCCCAATCATTTGGGGTCAGCCCCATTACTAGAACCCGAGTGCAAGTTGACTACAATGTATGAAGAAACAGTGCCCGCTGGCGAGGGCGCTGGAGAAGTAAGGCCGAACCCATTACCTGTCCGCAATTGGTGCTCGGAACTGCAAGCTTCTGACGAGCTCTTTCGAACTGCCATGTCTACCTCAGGGCCTTCGAAGTAACTGCGCTTAAAGGAGTCGGGGTGGGGGATTTTACTGTAAGATAGCTCTAAATAATGTAGCTCTCGAGCACGAAAATGGTACTACGAGTTGGGGCAATGGCTATTGGACTAATAAACTTGTAGAGACTGCGTCGTTGTAATCCTGGGCTTACGTTTTCGGGGAGTCCCTATTAATTGCCTCTTTTCGTTTCCGTTAAGAATCTTCTAACCGATTTGTATGGATTTATGCATAGTATTTATTACATCCGGTGAAACCGAAGTTTTTAGAGTATAACCGTTCTATTTTCTTAAATCCTACATCATCCTGGTTCATATTGAGGTAATTTTAGATCCTGAAAGTAATTAGGCTTTCTTCCTTCTCATGTTGGATAACGAGGGTAGCATCTTGTCACTATCGTCTCTATCCTTCCATCTCGAAGGCCCATCATGAAGGATCGGCTTGCCTAAGGGGTCCTATCGGTTGGCTGCTTCATCTCCCTTTTCCATCACTCCTCCTGCAATCTCTCTCAATGGAGAAGGAAAAGGCGACAAAAATTCCGTTGAGGGCGTTGAGAATCGCTTGTAACATACTTAGGGGAGGTTGGGGGGAGCTGGAGGGGAGGTTGGGAGGAGGTTCTCTGAGAAAGAGGTGGTATTGGCCAAGTTGGTACTGGATGATCCTTGTGTAGTTAGCTGACCCTCGCTATTCTGTTTTTGCTGTGGCTGTTCTTGCTGTTGCTCTTGTTGATGCTGCCGTTCTAGCTGCCGGGTATTTTTCGACAGGGGTGCTTGGAGCAGGTAATATAGTCATACGAACTACAACTGCTATCACTCTCTTAAGATATGGCAGAGAAACTTGATAAAGGTGAAGATGCTGAAGGCATACTAATAGACCTATCGAAAGCCTTCGATGTTGTCCCGCACAACTTACTAATTAATAAGATATGCCGCCTAGGTATTGATAGCAGAGTTGTAAAATGGATAACAGCTTTCTTGAAGGGCAGGAAGCAACGGGTAAGAATAGGAGCTAGTGTGTCTGACGAGGTAGACGTTACCTCGGGAGTGCCTCAAGGTAGCGTGCTTGGTCCGTTAATTTTTCTTATATTTATAAAAGATATACCATGTAACATAAATTCACAANAAATTAGCGGTAAAGCAACTAAAAAGCTCGGTTTTATAAAGCGTATTGTAGGTAGATGCGATGAAATTAGTTAGAGAGCGATGCTATTTCACGTTAGTTAGGCCCCATCTAGAATATGCGGCGAGTATGTGGGACCCAGCGGATGAAACGAATTCTCACGAACTCGAGAAAGTGCAGCGTAAGGCGATACGTTTTGTTAAAAAGTGCTACGATAGAGAAGCAAGTGTAACGCAAATGCTCTCATACGCAGGTTGGGAATCCTTGAAAGAAGGAGATTAGAAGCTAGGCTGCGATTGTTAGATAAATTCAGAGGAAATACATTATGCGACTCCCCCTGCTACTTCGGCCGATCCGATAGTGAGCGTAAAATCAGAGAAATAGATGCGAGGACAAGTCGTTTTAGGGAGTCATTTATTCCGCGAACCATACTCCAAAACAATAAATTAAAGAGGTAATTCTACTCTTGGTGTTTACACCCCCTGCCTTACGCCGGAATGCGGCTTGCAGGGTATTTATGTAGATATAGATGTAGAAATAGTATTTGAAAATAAAATTAGGGCATTACTTTTTGACCGACCCTCGCATAACTCATAGCTGTATTTAAGAGTTGAAAACTATTTTGCGTCTTTCGAGAACGTGTTTCACACCCATTAAACAAACGTTCTCCTCCTGTAGTATGACCAATTACCGTGTCTGAAGGAGAGAATAGTCATTAAATTTGGAAATGAACAACCATGTGCCCAAAGATAAGAATTTGGCATCGCTTCCCTTCATTAACTATTGCATTCACTTCGTTCAACATTTTATTTTTTTTTGCCGAATCACTTATTCAAAACTATAGCATTGTATGCATGCGAAAAATCTTTTTTGGTTTGAATTTTCAGTTCAGGACCGACAGTATTTTCGTAAAATTCGTTGTTGAGTGCGAAATAGCTCATTAGCATATAAAGGTTGGTGGTGATACTTTAAGTAGGATATTTTCTCATACCACAATCCCTGCTGTTTTGCGTTGGTCGCTTTCACCTCACTTTGAAAGGTTTCTGCTTTCCAAGTGTTTTTCTCCAGTAACTAGTCATTTTTGGAGCAATACTCGATTTTTAGTTTTCTTTTCGTATTTTTTAAGTACTAAACCATAGGCGGTCGAGAGTGCACTGTGGTTAGTTTGGTCTCATGCGCATTGTCGCAAGAATTCTGCATTCTTTAGTGCAGTATTAACTGAAGAAGTAGAGTATTCCACTAGATAGACGTTAAATGATAGTTCGCGCATCCACAGCTATATATATTGTGGTCAGATTAAAATTGATAAACAAGTACGGTGCGTATAGAATGGTAATTGTTTACATATCTCATTCCTGTTAAACGTTAAAATATATTGTAAACGAAAGCGCGGGTAGAATGTAAAATGTGAAGTAAAAAGTTCACGTGAATATTGCGCGGTACACATGACCATTTACACCACCGCGGAAGACCAGTTGGAAGTACTGCTTTGATGATCAAACCAGACGCCTAATATCCGAACTTCCTCATCGAAATTTTAGGAGTCAAACGCAGAATTGGAATCTCACTATCTTATCGACCATTTCCAAATTTTATCCGCGATATCGACCTTCCATTTATTCCGAACGGACATACGGTATGAACCACTCATACTTCGTGGGATGGGTTATTTGGGAACTGTACAAAGAGTCTGGAAACAACACGAACACGGTCCGCGGGCAATGTCGGCCCTGCTTTCTTTCTCTCAGCTGCGATGGACGTATCTTTATCTCATCTGGAGCACCACATTGTTTCCCTAAAGCCATCTGTGTTACGGCTACGGGATTAGGTACGCTTTCAGCAAAAACACGAATTATGATGAAGCGAGCGATATCTAGGAGGCCTTTAATTCAGACAATGTGTATCTCGGGAAATGTCACAGCCTTATCACGTGACGCTTGCACTAAAAACTCCGACTTCTCTCCATATCCTCGAGTTGCCTCGACTTAATACCAATTTAACTTCAAAATTCAGATAGGGATATAATTAAAATCTCTGGTGTGTATGATCTTTTAAATACAAGCATACTTTTATTAATTATTTGCAATTGACTTGATTTAATAATACTATTATGCTAGGCATAAATGCCATGCCTAATTTTATAACGGTATCTAGAATTAGACACAATGGATAGTAACGTTTCAAGAATTTGGATAATAACACTTCAAGCCTATATTTTCATTAAAACAGTTAAATTTTTCAATCAGAAGTGAAAAAAGAGGAGAAAAGTATGTCTGCATCGTAATTTAGGCTGATTCTGTGTATTTTCTGGCCCAATAAAATTTGGTTTGGTGACTTTTTGTTTTGTGATACGCTTTTCATGAAGAAACGTTACATATGATGGTAATCAGATTATGAGTAACTCAAGTAGACCAGAGGGTTACGCGTTGCAGGGTAAACGTTTCAGCTTAGTCTTTGGAATGTCATAAGAAGGAGAAAGAATATGCTTAAGCAGATATCTCCAATGTTGAAGGATTTCTTATTCTTAATATTGAATAGCAAATATCCAGAGTATTTTCAATCACTTGACTATATCTAGATGAGCAATGGCTGTGCAAAATCATCTCAAAATATTGGGTTATCATAGGAAGATGGTAAATATCATAATTCGTCCGGTCATAGTAAGGACACGAAAACTAAAATTGACGTTCTCAGCAAACGTATATTTCCCAGAAGAATTGATAATCAAGCCAATTCGAATATTCTATCCTTTGATATATTTAGAACGATTCCACAATGAGTTTCTCCTTCCATTTTGTAATTTCTGTGTTCCAGGTGCTATGTTTTCTATCTCTTCTGGTGATTCTAAGCATTCAACTAACTTACTAAGCTAAGCTAGCTTTTTTGCGTTTTTGAAGTCGCTGGGTCAGCGTACTACACCAATATTTCTCTTCCATAGATCAAGAGTAGTATACCTTCCTCTTCAAGAAAATTGGTGTTCTTTACTTCACTATGTGCACGTTCCTTCTGAATGCATTCCAGCTAAATTATATCACTATCCTCCCTTCATTAATCCTCTCCTGTTAACAGTTGTCCGATGTATGTGTATTCTGGGCAGATATCCGTAGGCACATCATGAGGTTGTTCTAGTGCCTAATCAGCAAAAGAGTTGTACTTATTTTTCTTTTTGTTAAGTTTATCCCGAGTTTTTCCTTATGTCCATCTGTGTGTAGGTGTTTTCTCTGTTATTTTCTGTCTCAGTCCGTATTGCCCTGAGAAGTGCCATCTGACTCTTGCTTACTACAAGACCGTTAAATCGCCTATGATAATTAGTAGTGGGTCTTATTATATTCAATGCCCAAAGTCTAGTAGATGTTAAATCTGGACTATGCGTCGGCTTCAATTTCTATCATTGCCCCTCCGTCCTAATGAAGGGAGATCCATTGTTACATTATTAATTTAAAGAAAATACAGTCAACATTGTAGCGATGAGGAATATATGTGAAATGCTTTAGAAATATTTTTAAAATAAACTTTTATCAAGGCAATATTAATAAAATAATGTTACTATATTGTTATCACTCATTACTATGCAAATCATCATCTTGNACGGCTGTATTAAAGTTACCAATTCGGTAACTCCGCTTCGATTGAGGACTTTGATAGTAATCCACTAGTCGGGTAAAATCTCTCGATAGCTATAATACGGGGCCAAACCATGGCATTCTAAAGATCAAATTATACCTCACCTGACCACTACCCTTTGTTTTTCGATAATATATGGAGTTAGTAGTATTATGTAGTACAGCTTACATAAAATTAGGAATACTGTACTTTCCATATACATAAATCGTTTGGAATATACATTTCACACATTAAAATTCTATCTACAGCTGAAAAGAAGACGGATGTTTAAAAGGAAATGGCTCAAAGACACCCATAAGTCGAGAAGCTGCTTGTAAGGTATCAACATAGATGTATAAGTACAAGTCTTTGCCAACATTAGTCCTCTAAGTGTTTGGTTGAATATCCATGGTACTTTCTGCGTTCACACGTGAAAGAGAAGTAGAAACTTAAAAAAGTTTTCCCTCACCTACAACTTACTTTCTCATATATATAGGGTGGTTACTGATATTAACGAAATCACAACCAGTAAGTCTTGTTAACTGCGGAAATTTATACTTTGTGTTGGTGATTCTTTTGCAAAAAATAGCAGTTTCCAGCAAACTAGAGAGTTTCCGAAACTTTTCTCGGCATATTTAGATTATAAATTGTGAGTGTGCATTTTATAAGAGCGCCAATAAGGTTCCCAATGCAAGACCTACTTAAAAATGTCAATGTTTACTGTAGTACTTTTAAATACCTACTTTATTTTAATTATCGTAAGCGTTTTTGATAAAATGAAATTAAACTCCTAATCCATATATCAATTCCTATCGGTTCCATCAACAGCTGGATTAAGAACATTTCTGCAAATTTACTCGTATGGGATTGGATATTTTTTATCACATTTGAATGCTAAAACGCATGCATAGAAAATCAATTGAAATTGATTTCCCTCTTTTTTCCATCGGTTTCGTTTTTAAAATTGCAAGTTGAATTATGTTTCCATAATCACATTGGGCTTTTATTCCCGAGTTTCATTTTTACGATTTAACGGTATGTCAGCCTCACCCGTGAATTTTTCATTACGTCTTTATTTACTTATTTATACGTAAAAGCTATACAAATTTTATTCATCGGCTCCTCATTTTTGCTCCGCTCTGCATTGCGGCAACTTTTTCCAGTTTCAACTGAAAACGATTTTATGGCGCCATTTCAAATGTTCATGGAGTGAAATATCTTTGGTAACTGAATGGAATATTAAAAAGAATTAACGTAAGAAAGCGAGCTTGTCATCTGTGCATTACGAATTCACATCATATTACTTTATTTTAATCATGTGGTTCTATTTTCATCTATGTTTTTGCGGCGTCAAAATGCTGGACTCAATTTGTTTGCTTTTTGCTGCTTTACTTCTTTGTTATTGCATTTGTATTCCATCTCTGCACCAGCAGGGTGGTACATATAGTCCCAGATATACACAGATTTCGAGTAATATCGAAAAATAACCTATTTAGAATGTACATCGACGTGTAAATTCTACCATATATTTAAAATGGGGTCACAATATCCCAGCGTCATTGAATCAGTTTCATCAGATATAGTTTAGATAAAGTCATGAGACAACATTAATGTGGCATAATATAAACCAATTCCAGTCCAATTGGTATAGAATGAAGAAAACAACCAGATAAAAAACAGGTGATCAGAGCGCAGTGTTAATTATTTTACTCATTCCACACTTCCTCTACAGAAATACGGTGGGAGAGGTGCATTATATACGTACACCATATTCAACAACTAACTCAAACTATAATACAAATTTCTGCGTATAATTCTAAAAAACTACATAACTAACCTCACCAACTAACTAAACGATTTCCAATTAAAGATGATAGAATTTACTTATTAATCTATAACCACTATGAAAAACTTCTATTAAATTGTCAGTCAGTAGTCAAGTCAAGTCAGAACTAATAAACTCAAACAATTCCATATGAGCCTTACAGATACAAACACAGAATATCGGCACATATGAGCCTTACAGATACAAACACAATATCGAAAGCCTTCGATGTCGTCCCGCACAACTTACTAATTAATAAGATATGTCACCTAGGTATTGGCAGCAGAGTTGTAAAATGGATAACAGCTTTCTTGAAGGGCAGAAAGCAACGGGTAAGAATAGGAGCTAGTGTATCTGACGAGGTAAATGTTACCTCAGGAATGCCTCAAGGTAGCGTTCTTGGTCCGTTTCTTATATTTATAAATGATATGCCATGTAACATAAATTCGCAAGTTAGACTCTCTGCTGACAACTGTTTTATATATAGGAAAATACGAGGGGAAAATGACAGAGTTCTTAGCTACAAAATTACATTGTTACCTTCCTGCAATGGGTTAAGGAGAACGAATTGAAAATAAATTTAGATAAATGTAAACATATTGTCTTCTCCAAAAAGAAAACCATAGAAACCTCTCCGTTCTTCCTTGAAAATAAAATAATTCGGCAGGTGGATCTACTGAAATATTTAGCAGTAACCATCACAAAGGAATTAGACTGGGTTGCCCAAAGATATGATGTGGTCTCCAAAGGTTATACAAACCTACATTTTATCATAAGAAATTTAAAGGGGGCTTCAATAAACGCAAAAAAGTTAGCATACCAAACGTTGGTAAGGCCAGTGTTGGAATATGATTCGCCAGTATTGGATCCCTTCCATGAGAAAGATATCACCAAACTGGAAATGATTCAGAGGAAAGCAGCGAGATGTTTTAGGAAGATTCGGGAAGGAAGACACTGTGACAGAAATGTTAAAAGAACTGAACTGGGAAGCGCTCAGTGGCAGAAGGGAAACAAGTGGATTGTTATGCATGTACCGGACATAAACTAGTGAGCCACCCTGGAAAGAGCTGGGAAATAGGATAATGCCTCATTTTTTGGGAAAAAATGACCACGATTTTAAAATCAGAACCGTGGGTCACAGAAGGGATATTGGGAAGTTTTCCTTTATAAATAGAACAGCAGTAAATNTATGCAAATCATCATCTTGCAAGTAATGAAATTTACCTTAAATTTTAATGTTTATAGAAATATCTTGAAATCTGGGACAGCATTACCTTGTGGAAAGCCGTAACATAGATAAAAACAAAAATCAGTTAATATACAATTCACTGTTTGAAATACCCGTTGGTTCTAAACGCGGAGAATAGCAGTAAGATAAAATTAAGTAGTCCTATTTGTTCAGAAAAGTAACTAACATTTCTCAGATTAGCCCAATGTCACAGGTTATCGAAAAAAAAAATTGCAATCTTATCAAATTTCTCAGAATTTGTTGCCGACATTAATAATTAATAATCTGAGTCTTTATAGAACTTCATTCTTATAAAACTTCTGTCAGATTCGTACAATGATTCTTTCTAAATTAATTTAGCATTAGAAATGGATCCTGCAAACGATTAAAAGGGCTTTACATATATTTTTAAAGGGAGCACTTTGATTTGCCTGGAATCGAACGGGAGACCAACAGATACACGAGAAGAAGTCTATTATATGCTGGTTGTCGGCTTTTATTGATGGGCAAGTTTGGATGTTTTTCAACTTCTAGTTTTTGCATTTAGGCGAACACGCACTCGAAGTATATACAGAATAACTGAATAATAAAGAATATCTGAATTGCCCACGGATTTCAAACAGGAGGTAAAACTTTATGAGTACCGCACAAATAGCAACTCACTTGACAATCACGTAAACAATAGACAACCACCTTAACAAAAGATACGTGGAATATTTACTAGATAGAATCGAAGTAGAGTCATATTTCATGCATCTCCTGCCACACGCCGAAAGTCGGCTCGCAGAGCGATGTTTAGAATTGCATTTGATGAACGAAAAAGACTTTTAGTCACTCCATTATTTTAAATTTCCTATTGGAAAAATCGAGCAGAAAACAACAGTCTCCAAATTGTTTGATTCTTGATGTCCCTCCAAATTGCTGGCAATTG
The DNA here is from genome assembly GCA_000376725.2 of Ladona fulva. Classification (NCBI taxonomy): domain Eukaryota; kingdom Metazoa; phylum Arthropoda; class Insecta; order Odonata; family Libellulidae; genus Ladona; species Ladona fulva. The sequence goes on along the minus strand of KZ308369.1, from coordinate 588,150 downwards.
CATATGCTAAAATATTATAACATTTTATTCTCTCCATATAATCTATTATTTAATATTACCATAACATTCATATAAGCCTAAACTCTCCATGTATTCTTTAGGAATAACTTTAGTAAAGGTGCTGGGTTTTAACAGTCGCATTGGTCGTGAGGGGGACTGGTTGTTTACAACCGCAAAACTTTAAAAAAATCTTCGCTAATTTTGTCAAAATTCTCGCAATTTCGAATTGAAGACAATATTTCATGGTCAATGTGAGAATAGGTTTCCATTTTCCCTTTTTTAAGAGATTGTCTGGATTTCGTACGACTTTGTCTTCATATTTAATTGATGAATTATTGAAATGAAGTATACGTGAAATACCCCTCTTAGATAACAGATTTTATTTGATCTACAGCTAAGTTAGACAGATGTAAGGGTCCTTCATCAGCGAGGTTAATCCTATGCGGACCTTCCTTGTCGTTTCGTTCTAATATTTACAGTGGGTACTGAAAAATAAAAATGGAAGAAAAAAACTTACGCAACTTAAGGTTGATAAAGAAAAATATGCCGTTCCGGGAAGAAACCAACAAAAATGGGTGGTGAAAAAAGTACAGTCTGTATTGTAGTAGCTGTAGTTTTAAAAGTGCTCTGACGGTTGGGTTCATTTTTCACATTTCGGCTTCCACTAGAAATCGAACTCGGAACCGCTTTCACCAAAAGCTACCCACTTGGCACTATCCGGCAGCAGGAACGAAACTTCGCGAAATCACAGAAAATAAAATCCAGCAAATATGCAAATATAAATAATATTTTTTTTGAAGATGACATAACAAAAGTTCGTAGTACTGAAATAGAATATAAAAACGTACTATAATAAATTAAAATA
>KZ308369.1:565224-582861 GCA_000376725.2 Ladona fulva | reverse complement strand
TCAGCCCCTTCCCCCAAAACAGAAATATTTTTAAAAGAAATGTATTAAAATTTAAGTATAAAAATGATTAAGGAAATTAAAGTATGTAAAATTATATTTACGATATATTTAATTAACCTGATGTGATGATTGTTTGTGAATAATTATGATGCATGGTTTTATATGTATTATGGAATAATTTATGTAACATGTTAAGTAGGAAATTGTGTGACAAGTTACCACCTGGTTTACACCTACATGTAACTTATTTGTATATAATAATAGTAATAGTATCTGGCGTTATAGCAAACTTTATCGCAGGGAAATCTTTTTTGTCGGCAACTTGTATTTGTAATTCTTTAAAGTATCTTCAATCTCTATAAAAAAGGAATCAGTAGGCGTGATTCCTTCCCTCAGCACCAGGTGAGCCAATCTTCTCCTGGGTACAGTATGCGAATATCCGTCTTTCTTAGGCCCCTTTCACACGATGCGATGCCACGATGTCACGCTGTTGACTTAGTCAGGAACTACGAGAAACAACACTTACTTTACTATCTGGTGTGTGCCTGTAATACCATCGTCAGTCGTTATCAATCCGTCAGCTGTAGGCCTTCCGAAGTGTTTTCAAAATTTTCTATATTCTGAACATCTCCTTGCTAAGTTACTCCTTATTATTTCACTATCCCTAGGTGTCTCTTCAAGTTTTGTCGCTTCCTAGGCTACAAAAGAATTGCGCAGTACCTTTGCTTTGGTTAAGTTCATCCTTAGTTCTACCTTCTGCCCTTCCGTTTTCAGTTATTTGTTTTCATTCTTGAAGTTAGATCTTCTCCGTTACGTAGAGCATAAAATCACCTGCGAAACGCAGATTATTGATGTACTCTCCATTTATCATAATTGACTGAGACAAGGGAGATATTCCAAGGTGCTCTTCGCAATCAACGATGAAGATTTAGCTTCACGACTGAAAACAAAAAAAAAAAAAAATAACACGGCAGGGAAGGCGGATTTTCTATCGCAATCGTCCTAGAAACGCCAAGAAACGGCATGTGGATAAACTTAAACAAAAAAGGCAAAGTACTACTCTTTCGCATCACAAATATCAACAAAACTTTAAGAGATACCTCTTGAAGTTTTTTTTAAATACACGTTATTGGAAAAACTGGTAACAACAGAGGATAAGAACAGGAGTGTTGGAGTGAATCAAAGAATTAATCTACGCTGGTGTGCTTTCAGGACGGACGCACATACCCTCGATTAAATATACAGGTGACAGTGAACAGGGACATTGGAGTTTTAAAAATATGCTGTCAGTGATTACTAGATTATAGATGTAAGCAACTCCAAACCGCATTAGCTAGAAAATAAAGGAATATTTCCACCTTCATATTTTACCATCAGGTGGATATTATTTGAACATTGGACATGAGCACTAAATACGTAGAGAATTCTTAATTATAAATCTATCAAATAATCTTTTCATTTCTATATTTTTTTTNATTTCCTGTATCCTTAGACAATACTAATAATATAGAATAGAGAAAATTTATCTATCCACATTTAAAAAATTAATGTTTCAATAGCGAAATACGGTTTCATGATTAAACTAAACCATCGACTTATATTTCGAATTGAAGACAATATTTCATGGTCAATGTGAGAATAGGTTTCCATTTTCCCTTTTTTAAGAGATTGTCTGGATTTCGTACGACTTTGTCTTCATATTTAATTGATGAATTATTGAAATGAAGTATACGTGAAATACCCCTCTTAGATAACAGATTTTATTTGATCTACAGCTAAGTTAGACAGATGTAAGGGTCCTTCATCAGCGAGGTTAATCCTATGCGGACCTTCCTTGTCGTTTCGTTCTAATATTTACAGTGGGTACTGAAAAATAAAAATGGAAGAAAAAAACTTACGCAACTTAAGGTTGATAAAGAAAAATATGCCGTTCCGGGAAGAAACCAACAAAAATGGGTGGTGAAAAAAGTACAGTCTGTATTGTAGTAGCTGTAGTTTTAAAAGTGCTCTGACGGTTGGGTTCATTTTTCACATTTCGGCTTCCACTAGAAATCGAACTCGGAACCGCTTTCACCAAAAGCTACCCACTTGGCACTATCCGGCAGCAGGAACGAAACTTCGCGAAATCACAGAAAATAAAATCCAGCAAATATGCAAATATAAATAATATTTTTTTTGAAGATGACATAACAAAAGTTCGTAGTACTGAAATAGAATATAAAAACGTACTATAATAAATTAAAATATAAAGGGAGTTATATGAGAAAGAAAATGACCTCTACCAGTATATTACCAGTGTTACACTCACTGTAGGATGGCAATATATAATAATATAATATATTTCAATAAAATAAGATTACGTGTGTACACTTTTTCAAAAACATTTTTGATGACTAAAGACCACCCAAGGTGGTCAAGAGTCATAAACATCTCTTGGCGCAGTCACTAAGATACCTGATGATAGCACGTAGACGCTGATAAAATTAGTACAAAATTGCCTTAAATTGTATGACACAGCTCCACCGAATATCTCTTCAGAAGGTAAATTTTAACAATCACAATTCTATACTCTGTAATTGCTACTACGAGATGCGTGAATCAATGCCAATATTATTATCACCAAGTTAACAGTTAAAGGAACACTTTTATATAGATTTAGGCACAGGTATTCCTTAAGCTGTCAATATAAATTTCGGAAAAATTCCTTTTGTAATTTGAGCTTTCTCAGTTGAAGTATCGATTCGACTGAGATTCTTCTCAGTGAGAGAAGAATCCTGAAAATTTAGAAATAANAATATTTACAGATTTTTTATATTTATATAATATTACATATTTCACTTTTCTAACTTATAGTTATTTCTCATTCACTAAACGTTGCAGATGTAAGGGATGAGGGAACTTTGCACGAGGAAGCGTGCACGCGTGAGGAAGCGTGCGCAATAAAACCATAGGAAAAACAGAAGTGAAGTATGGCGACATGAATGGGACTCGAACCCAGTATTCCTTTAACTTAGTTGGAATGACGCAGAATAATAGATTAGCCGTTAGAATACTTACCCAGAAAGTGAATTACCTGGTTTTTAGTCCAAGTCATGTTGCTTTTTTCACTTCTATGTATATTTGCGCTGCAGACTTATTTTAGGTATCCACTTATGTCCATAAAATCGCCAGATTATCTCAAAATATAGTTCTCACATTCGGAAAAGTGAACTTTTTCTTTGGATAGGTTTTCAGAAATTCTCACTAAGTCGTATAAAATGTGCTCCAATTTTCTAAAAAGTACGCATATTCTTACTACCTTTTCACCCTAAAACCACTGTCCTATTTCCAGTTTATCCATCGCGTTCTAGTTGAAATCTTCTATCAAAATTCCTAAGCAGAGTGTAGAATGCTGTATCACTAGTTAAGGCCAAGTTTGATATGGCGGGAACTGCTTGAATTATTCCTCAACTGGGGAGGGAAAAAATGAATCTTTAAATCAACACCACTTATTAACGCTACCACTTTCCGTGATGAATTTCTGGTCTGAAAAATTCATTCTCTTTCAGTGGGCAGCAACATCCCCCTTCAGGATTCACTCCTTCTCCCTGGTCTCAGCCCTTCGACATCCTACAAACTTCGGATTACAGCTTTTAACTCCGCCGGATCGACGCAAGGCAGCTACCAGTTCACGATGCCCGGAACAGGTAAGAAAAAAAATGGAAAGTATGAGGGGGAAATCGCGATGGAGAGATGTTAATCCGGATGCGTGAACGCGTTTATTTCAATCTTGGGGAGAAGATGAGGGGGAAATGGGATTGGGGAGAAGAAACCAAATGACGTAGTTCTGATGAGATTGCAGGAAATTACGGCTCCCCTGGAAATGAATTATCGTATCATGGCCATGTTTTTCCGTTTTTAAACACGTTCAACGTGAACGTTATGGATCTCGGCAATCAAAAAGTGATCCGCCTTCTATCTCTGAGCCAGGTACATTTAGTGATAAACTTATAATGGTGAAACTGAGAGCGAAGGAAAACTTGCGAGAAATATGATCAAATTTTTACCGAGTTTGATTGGGGACTCGATTTGCAGAGAACACGATTTCTTGTTCTGTATAAACTCTATAGTTGTTTCGTTTATAAAAAAAACATGAAATTATAATTCTCTGATCAGCTGAATAGGGAAGATGCTCAATCACGCGTAACTATAGTGATGATTTAGGCCAATATACTTATAGTATGTTACAATATATACGAAATTAATTTTCTTGCTAATGATATTCTATTTAAGATTGAAAAAAGTGAAGATACAAAAAAGAAAACGATGGAAAATTCCGTTCTGTTTGCTAAAAGAAAGAAAGCCTCTGTGTGATCGTTTACAAATGACTTAAGTTTGAGGTCACATCTTGTATTTCGGGCTCAACTTTTTGGTAGCTCTTCATTATGAAAGAGGAATAAGAACAACTTACCAGCTGATTAATCTTGTGGTAATGTGTATAAGTTGCTCTTATTCGTCTTTCATCTTGAGGACACATATACAAAATATTTGCAGTAAAGCAAGTAATTCGAGAAAGTGCAGCGAAAGGCGATGCGTTTTATTCAAAATTGCCGAAAAAAAGCTAGCTTTACAAAAATACTCTCAAACGCAGGATGGGGATCCTTGAAAGGAAGAAGATTAGAAGTTACGCTGTGACTGCTTTTGATAAATTCAGAAAAAGTAGATTTGTGGGAAACATAATAGGTATCAAGAAACCCTCTACTATTTCACCGATCCGACAGTGAGCCTAAAATAAGAGAAATACATTTTAGGACAAATCTTTTTAGAGACTCATTCTTTCCACGAACGATATGCGAGAACAGCAAACATAATAGTTGGCAAAAAAAAACGCTCGATGTAGATTTATGTAGATGTAAATGTATTTTTGCTTGGTTATGTAGTATATTGGCCGTAAAAACATATTAAGAAATTTCAAAGCAACAATGGAACGCTTTCAGACAAAAAATAAAGGACATATTAAGGAAGATATCATTTTGGTCTAATTTGTTTCTCCATATCTTCAATCACTGACTGGTCACACTAACAGTTTCTGATATTAAAAGATCTTCCTATATATTATCCAAGACTGGCTTAGAAATACTATGTCATAACCATTTCAAATGATTAACTATAAGTCATTCTGCAAAACTATTCTAATACTTACAGATGTGGGAACAAAAATAAAATAGAGGATTTTTCTAAACAGTGTTTCGATTTAGTTTAAAAGGAAATAGAATCGGGTTGATGAAAATAAAAAGGAAATACTTCGACGAACAGTATGAAATTCTAAGTCGATGTCATAAAATTTGTTCTCGTCTACTTGAAGACAACTAAGCTCAATTTTCCGTCATCAGTCGTTTTGGTTCGTTTGTTACATTTCTATAGTTACCAAAAGTTTGAATTTCATAATATGTTAGGTTTATAACCTATATTTAGGATTAACAAACGTCGAATGATTAATGATACTTTGAAAAAATGGCTATAAATGGAAGAAAATAATAGTGTTGGCGCGAGGAAAGCCGAAAAATAAAGAACAGGTTCATTAAGTGTTAATTCCAATCCTTTGAACCAATGCTGTAAGCAATAAAGCTACCACGAAAGCCATTTCTTTCTTGCATATTTGAAGCTTTCCTGAAATATTCAGAAATTGATTTTTAGATTGAAAAAGTTGCTGGAATTCTGGAGGAGAGGAAGGGATGGTTCATTCACAACGTTCTCCCTAAAAGCTAATTTTCAGACAAAATTTGTACGAATAATTTAAAATTAATCATCGACTCTGACTTCTTTTCACGTTAGTTCATTCATATATAGTGAGTACACTATTAGGCGAACAAGATTTTAAAGACAATATCATCGAATCCTTCGATATCGAAGCAATTGATGGGAAAAACGTTTTTTTGTTTAAGAGTACCCGTTTAGAGAAATTTAGGCGGATATTCGAATATTGTGTTGAATTAAAGTCAACGTAGATAAAATCTGGGAGAGCAGCCCTTACGGTTTTACTCTCCTCTATTGGATTTGCTGAGAAAGTCAGATATCTCTATGTATGAGATTGAATGCGACTAATGAATGCTTAGGCATTGTGACAAATGTGTATGGCTTCTGCTCGAATTCCTCTCATCTCTTAAGATCTTATTGAATTTGTTCCGATTTCTGATACATCCTGCAGGTATACTACGATTTATATTTTGTATTCTTCAGATTACCCAAGACTCGAAGCTGATAAGAGATAACGATAGACAGGTAATAGAGAGGTATTTTGTGGAATTATTGACGAGAAGGTAATTAGCCTAAAATGCGAAAAATATCAAATTAATCCGACTTTATCAGGAAAAAATTAAACAAAATATCTTTAATCTTCGTTGAGAAAGATAATGAACCAGTTAGGGCCCATATCTTAACAGAAAGATAATTCCCTTTATTCTCGTTATTCAAGTCGTGTAGGTACATATTGACTCAGCCGTATATATATATATTGGGAAAAGATGTTGACTTCTTCAAATCTGACCGTGAAAGGTTCGTTTGATTGATGAGGATTATTGACATTGAATTGGCATTATGCACGATTGATTTGAGCTTTCTTTAGACACCACACTGTCCCTCTTGTTTATTTGATCTCAACAGAAATGGAGTAGGAAATAACTCTTTTGTTTATTAATCAATTATTTGTTTATATAAAAGAAATCCATAAACAGCAAAAGGCATTTGAAATGGATTGAGTAATTATGTTAATGAATATTAGTTACTGATAACTATTGGTGTATTATTGGGCGATATTTAACTAACAATTCGAGTAAAATAGAGCCAAAAAAACAGCATCTCATCAATTTCTGTAATTAGCCGCTTCATCTAGTTATCAGACCACAGTCATATATTTTGAATTGTAAGGCTTATCTCGAAATATTTCGTCGAAAATGTTTTTGAACTGGTATTATCTACAGACACCATAACTGATATAAACTAAATACAATATTACCGCTACAAATATGCTATGGAATAGCGTCGAAAAATTTAGAGGGAAGAAAGCAGATAAATAATGTTGATATTACGATAGTAGTTTTGTAAAGATAATTAAATCTCATTTTTAAGAATTATCTTTAGAATAATACTGTCGTAATATCAAATGCGCTTGGAAAACCATTTTTTTATTTTCACCGAAAAGTAAACAATGAGGGATATAGGAAGATTATTCTTCTATTTCTATTCCATTCTTCTATTTCAAGTTATCTTAAATAATGTTTCTATTCCGGAAGATTGGAAAAAGCCAACGGTCATACCGATTCATAAGAGGGTGTTAAGACAGAGAAAATAATTAAACGATCAGCTTAACTTCTGTCGCTTGTAGGATATTAGAAAAACTAGTTGCAGACTATCTTAAGAAATTATGGAATGAAAATGAGTGGCTAAGTATCTATCAACATGGCTTCGGAAAAGGATATTCTTGCGAATCGCAGCTATTAGGGTTATGTCAGGATATTTCAGAATCATTACACAGGCAAAAGGATGTAGACGGCATCATCGTAGATTTTTATAAATCATTTTACAAAGTATCGCATCACCTTCTGGCAGCAAAAGTACAAATAAGGCCTATATTAGAATATGCAACGAATCCATTCGACCCGATCGGCAAAAATAGCATTAAAAATATTGAAAAAGTACAACGGAAGGCTGCTAGGTATGTATTATATAAACACAATAGATAAGATAGCGTAACAAAAATGTTAGAAATTCTTCGATGGGAATCGTTAGAAAAAAGGAGGAACGTCGTTAGGCAAGTTAGAATTTTTCAAGTGAAACTCTGGAGAAACTAAGGAAGGAGCTGAGTTACAGATTGGAAAAACCAAATTATGTTGCACGTGACGATCATAATGAAAAGTTAACGGATGTGGTTAAATACTCGTTTCCAAATAGAGGAGTATAAGAATGGAATATGTTATCTGATTGTGGCTTCTACCTAAGGGAGGTTTTATGAGGGTTTCCCTCACTTCTCGGGCAAATGACAGGCAGATTACAAATGTTCCACCTCAAATTCTTTTCTCATAAAAGTTTATGTAGGGCTCCCGGATAGCCAAGTGGGCAACGCGTTCGACTTCGATGAAAGCGGTCCCGGGTTCGATTCCCTGTGAGAGCCTACGAGCGTAATGACCTAAGCTGTCGAAGCACTTTTAACAATACTACTACAAGTTTATGTATATAATGTAAAATCTTCAAAATTGTACCGACTGCCACCTTGCAACACCCGACTGCCACTGCACTATTCACCCCACTGCAAGTGATAACTGTAAATAATAGTAATAATTAGTGGAGGTGAATAGTGCTCTAGGATTTGTAACCGTGATACGTGCGGTGTTGAGGAATGAGAAGAGGATGTTGGCTCGTGAGATTGGAGAATAATAAGAGTATAATGATTGTTGGATCGTTCTGAATTTAGGAAGGACCGACGAGAATAGTGAGAAATACAACAGGCATATGTGGAAGAAGGTCAAAATACAACAGGCATACGTAGAAGAAGGTCAAAATACAACAGGTATACGTGGAAGGAGGTAAGAGCGTGTGTCGGGAAGGTCAAACATAAGCATTAGTGAGGAAAGGGTCGAGAATGATCTTTGAAGGTTTTTTTCATCTCTGAGGAGAGGAATTTAGACTCTGCTCTAAATCAAAACAGATTTGAGGAATGCAATCAAGAGTCACTAATCATGTTTTTGAACGCTCAGCAGAATATGAAATTTTCATCCACCACCTTTATTACATATCTCCTTGCTCATTAACGTCTTCTTTGCAAATTTGTCTGCAAATATTCTTATATGGAAATGAGGCACGTATGATAATTTTTAAAGGGCTTTTGATCGGAAAATTTCATTGATTAAACGATGTTTCTTTGCCTCCGAATCTATTCGGTATGTCAGTATGAAACTAAGACTACACTCATCAAAATCTAAGATAATTCATCTCTTATTCATTTCTGTATTCCGCGAAATGTATGTTAATTATAGATTTGTTTTCAAAAGGTGCTTCGAACGAACTAATTTTTTCGTTTTGCTTTGAAAAAACAGATAACTTTGATCGGTGTCTTCGACTATTGCATTATTTAAATCCCCAATGTGTTTGTTAAAGTTGTGAAAGCGCCTTTGCTTTAAATCTTACGTTGTCTTGATTAGCCTCGTTCCAGATATGAGATTACCTTTTACTGTCGGCAGATTTTCAACTGAGTGTCAGCGCCACTCTCTCATATTTATTCATTGGAAGACGAGGCCAATTTGATTTTCTTTATAGGAGAAAATGATTGAATAATGGATCTCTATGAGTGACTGAAATTCTAAAAGGATGCTTATTTAAGGAATGGATTGGCTACGAAACGTATTTTATTTATCAAATGATGATTATCTTTATCTTTTGTTAGTTAAATTGTTTATTTTTAAATAAATCTCGTACTTAAAATTTCAATTATAATTTTGACTTATGTTTATTTCGTGATTTATATGTCTCTGATATATTTTATTTGAGCTACTGAGAGTGAACATTTAGTGAATCTTAGTGACAATGAAAAAGTGTAGCTACTAATTTTCTGGTTTTGCATACGCTATGTACTTTTGTTTCTAGTTTTGTTTTACCGCGTTTACCAGACAGTTCATAGAATTTGTCTTTGTACTTCAATAATGGCATATTTTATTTGCTGTGCATTTTATTGTTGTATATAATATTCATAGTTGGTATCGTGTGTGTTTGTTTTTTGTATCATATTTTAAGGGTATTATAGTTCGGTATCATAAGTTTTAGAACTCTCAGTTGAATTAGTTGGATTCTATTAATGTTATATTTTGCTTTCACTCCCCATCCTACAATACCATATCTTAAGTAAGATTCAAAAAGTGCAAAGTACAATATTCGAAGGAGATTGCTTGGAAGAATTTTATGAAGATGGTAGAAAGTAAAAAGTGTCCGTCTCAGTTTATTACATAAAACATATATATGAGAATCCCATTTAAAGTGCTGGTCAATAGTCAAACCCAAATATTTATAGGTACATGCATTTTGAAGCTTTGGGCAACAACACTCAGAATTAGGCAAATACAAGTTCTCATGAAGACATGCACAATTATGAGAAGCAATGTTTATAGTGCGTTGCACAATCTTATGAGGGGAATGAATATGCATGACAACAGATTTCTTGCTGTTAACAATAAGATTTCTGTCATGTGCCCACTTCAGAAACAAGTTAAAGTCATACTGTAATAGTTCTTCTGCCTTATCTAATTGTTTATGACCAATTACCATTATTGTGTCATCTGCATACTGAATTACAGAGGAGTATTTCATTATATCTTTCAAATCATTCACATACAAGTTAAATAAAATTGGGCCAAGGATAGACCCTTGAGGTACACCACATTTAATTACATATTCTTTGCTATAGGAATCAGCCACCTTAACCCTACAGTTCCTATTTGACAAATAACTAGCAAACCAATTATTGAAAACTCCAATGATACCATATTGCTTTAAGATTTCCAGTAATTTAGAATGAGAAAGAGTATCAAATGCCTTAGTGAAGTCTAAAAAGAGAACCAACACATGATTATTTTTATCAAGATTGCTGTTAACCAAGTTACAAAAATACAAAAATGCATCAGCTGTACCAGAATTTGCTCTAAAGCCAAACTGACTGCTTGATAATAAATTATTTCCATCAAGGTATTTATTCAGACAAGTAGCAACATGTCTTTCTAATAATTTATTAAAAATTGGGAGAATTGAGATAGGCCGATAATTCTGCAGCTCACCAGGTTCATTTCCTTTGTGTATTGGTCTGACAATGGTCTCCTTAAATTCATTAGGAACAATACCCAATTCTATACTTTTGTTAATCAGACTTAGTAGTATAGGACTGATACGGTTTTTAAGAAGTTTTAAATCTGATACTCTTATTCTGTCAAAACCCGGAGACTTGTTATTATTTAGGTTATCAATGAGAACATTTATAGATGTCAGGGTAATCTTATGTATATAAAAGCAGTGCACACTATCATAGTGAATGATAGGTAGTATAGATCTATTATATGAACAAGAGTGACTAACATCATTAAGATTATTTGCAAAGAACTGGGCAAAGTCATCAGCAATCTGCTTAGGATCTCTATTTTGACCGAAATGCTTTATGAGAGAGTCATCAAGACTCTTATGCCTTTTGTTACACAAAATTTCATTGATGACCTTCCATTTTTTCCAGAAAGAACAGGATCCTATGATGTCAAATTGTTTTTTATAATGAACATTCTTTGCTACTCGAATTTCATTAGATACCTTATTCCTATAAAAAACATAAGCTTTTCTATAGTCAGCATTTGTAGGAGCATTTTTACTTCGTTTAAATAGGGAATCTCTATGTTTCATCATGTTATAAAGTTTTAAATTCATCCAAGGCTTTTTAAAAGGTTTGGCACAATAATTTGAATTATGAGTCACAAATTTTGAGGATGATACATAAGCAGAGGTAAGTTTTTTAAATAGTCTTTTGCTGAGTTCACAGACATCACCATTAAATACATCAAACCCACTTAAATTCATGTTGAGTAATTTAAGTGTATAATTAATAATGCTAATAATAATGCTGTGGATAATCACATAGGGTTTTCAATCCGTAAATAACATTTTCGTATTCCCAATTAATTTAAAATATCTTTTAGCATTATTATTCACATCTTGGATCCAATTTACATTGAAAATGGATTAATGGAAGAGAAAATTTTTGAGTCTCAATTTCGCTCAAAATGTAGACGTTGCTTATTTATTTACAAAATTATTCGTCATGTTTACTTCCTTATGCGTCTCTTTGACAGAAAATTATGAGCTTTTAGCTAATGAAAAAAACAAAGGGTATTTCATAATTCAATAACCAATAAAGTCTAGGAAAATGCAATTTTAATTTTACACTATGCGTTCCTTCATATTTACCATTCTTTTATCTTGAAAATTTTGAAAATTGATATGAATTGAATTTCACAATTAATAAATAGATTCCTTTATTTCAAAATGCCGATCATGACGATATTTAATTTTGACATCCCTCATCAACGTAAAGAATTTGTTATACGCTCTTAAATTAACGAAAAACACCAAGGTTTTGAAAGCTTTTCTATAGGAAAAGGAATAAAATAACAGGAAAATGTGTAGCAGGATTACAATTTCCTGAAAATTTCACCTGTTTATCTCTTGAATTAATGAAAGATGTATATTTGAGCGTATTGCGTGAATGTTACTTTACTGACCTGATTGTTCATCGGTTAAAATTCTTGTGTCTACTATGGATAACTTTATTGTGGACAAAAGTGCCAATCGCTCACAATCTTCTAATGACATCACCACATTTTTCTAGGTTCTGCTGATTTGGGTGTCGACATAGGGAGTTCAGCAGACCAAGGTGGTTCTTCCAAACCTCCAATGCTTCGAGATGTACGAGTTCTTGTCCCCGCAATGGCTGCGCTTCTCGCCCTGATCCTCGCCACCGGTGCTGCCATCTGCCTCTGCTTCCGTCTCAGTGAGTATCCCTTTGGAACTTGTTGCTCTAACTTGCTACTCTAACTTGTTACTAAATTTCTCAGCACTCTGGATGGTGTATATAAACATAAATACCCTTCTCCAATGATAAAGGTTTTAGGCATATGTTACTGCTAAATAATTAGGTCCAAAGTTTCACTATAAATGACTCCGATTCCTTTAAGAAGATATTATTTTACATTTAAATATGTTCTTCAGTATACTTAGCTCTCTTAAATAAGTAATAATTTCATAAAAATGTGATAGCTGGAATAACATGCCACTAAGGGATCAGTTTTTACAAATTTTAGGGGACCCTAGTTGATTTTTACATTTATACACCTCTCTTATTCGAATGTCCTCGAGTGACTAGCTTTATTCAAAATATCATAAATTACCCCCAGAATAATTCATTTCATCAGAAATAAAAGCACAAGTCTCTCTGTAAAGTTTGCATACCGTTTATTTTCCTGAGAAAAGTCGATTGATATGTAGGATCCCTAAAACAGGATATGTGTAACTGTTTAATTTCACGCTTCATTTTCATTTTGGAACACTTAACATAACAAAAGGGAAATGATAATAAACGGAAATTCTTAGGAATATTTTCATATAATTGGGAGAAGTAGAGATTTGAAAAAGATCTTTATGCAACATATTGTCCTTACAATATAAGTCGTTCGAAAAATGGCGTTTTTAGTGACATCAATCTTTTTTCCGCAGTTTATTTTGGACTATGGCTCTACATTAATTTGCCGTGATTCATTCACACTAAGTGTTTTATTTTTGGTGTATCGTTCCTAATATTCTTACAATGGGTGTCTGATAATCATTTCACTTCTGAGCGATACTGAAGTATAAATTCTGATAATGTTTTGAGGCTTAGAATCTGTTGATGTGGTATTCATATCAGTGTTAACTAAAATGTTATAATGGTATATTTGGTATGGAAGGAAGATAAATGCAGGTAAGGTTATAAGAAGATTCTCTCCTTACTCTAAAATATACTTTATGATGTAGCTTGATAAAGAAGAAATTTCTTTGAATTTTTCCGTTTTATCGGTAATTATTTATTAGCACCTCCTTGATTGACCGACCTTGTTTGAAAAACTGCTCGATTGGCCAACATATCGGTTTGAAATACATTGTAAATACGCTACGTTGTCGATACGCCGTCGCAAATACATATATGACAGAAGATAACTGTAATTTTTAATTTGAAATCGGTTATAAATTCATCCCCGACTTGTCGATATTTTAGTATTTTTTTATTAAGCAAATATTCATTGCCTAAAGAATTAATTATTAATAATTGCATTGCTATAAAGTATAAAATACGACATTAATTTTTCTGCGTCTATACTTTAACTTCCAAAAAAACCAATTTTAAGTAAATCCACTGTAAAAGTCATTAGATAATTTTTATTGAATAACCGACTATTCGAAAAAAGATTTTTAATATGATTCGATGGCTTCGGCCCTACACTTGAAGAATTATTTTGTGGTAATTTATAAATTAAAGTTAGTTTCTATTATTTACTTTATTTGCAAATATTTTTCTGTTTTTTAGAAAGTCCTATTGGTGTCCATTTGATACCTTTTCTTGAAATGTATTTCTAACAATATATTTTAGTTCCTTCTTTAAATGGAGAAATTAAGTCAATATTCAACCGTACTTTCACGGAAATACAATTAAATAATGCCAGTAATTCCTGAATCCTTTACAAATACTTGCAGATTGCAAGAGCCATCCATTATTAATAAAAACATGGAGAAAGTGTAAATGTTAACTTTTAACCGTCCATTTGTCGACTGTATTTCAAAAAGAAATAAGTTGATTCATAAATATAAATACTGAATGAATCAATTACCATTGTGTTAATCCTTAAAAATATACTCGTACTATAAGTTGATTAAACGTCGAATACATTTTACGGTAGATTTGCTTAATACTTGTTTATTTCGAGGTCGAAGTATAGATGGAAAAGAATAAATGTTGTTAAGGATAAAGGAAAGGAAGGTAACTTAGTAGGTTGTAAAACCTACGAAAATCCCAAAGGAATAACAAGTGTGAAAAATAGCAACACGACTGGGTCTCGAACCCAGGTCTCCCACTTTCCGGGCAGGTATTCTAACCACTGAACTGAGGCGGCACGGTAGTTTAGTGGTTAGAATACCTGCCCGGAAAGTGGGAGACATGGGTTCGAGTCCCAGTCGTGTCGCTATTTTTCACACTTGTTATTCCTAATAAATGTTGTATTTTATATTTTCATCTCATTTGTGTAACCTGGGGCGTAGTTGATTTTAATATTTGATATTGCAAACTGGAAGTATCAAAATTGCAAGGAGAATCATTAAAGAAATTTTTCCATAGGATTTCAAAATATTTTCCACTTTCTTACGGATAGTTTGAGCATTATTGTAGAGAACGATAATTTTCAATGCTGGTTGTTCTTGGATCCGAGAATTCAAATCACTCATTGCGAGTTTTATGCAATTGTTCTATAAAGAGGGTATAAAATTATTCAAAATTATTTCAATGATTACAAATCTTTTTGAAGAAATCGTGAAAAGCAACAAAGACTTCTTAAAGTCTGTCTTATACTTAGGGACTAAATAAGTCTGTATGAAATAGAAAATAAAAGCAACACAACTTGAGTTTATCAAGGGAATTGAACATCATGCGATTCTGAAAGCGAAAGGCTCCTCCAAGTTCCTCATTGCGTAATTTGTTCTTACCTCTGCGTCTGGTGTCACAGTTAGTTTTAGTTTATTAAAATCCTGTGACATATTGCTCTCCGCTGGTAATCTATCATCAATAAAGACGCGATCGATTTTTGTTGATAAAGATGTAAAATATTCAAAAGTACATTTCTAAAGCTTGGTTTTGCTACTCGGTTAAAGTGTAGTAAGATTCTCTAACATTATATAATATGCGACTTATCGCTCAGTTATACTCATGCACTTGTGAAATTTTATGTAAGAGCATAGTGTTTTGCCACCATTAAAAAAAACCGCGAAAGAAATATTGCTGAGGAATCAGTAAACCCGTCAATGTTATTAAAAATAAATTAGAAAATATCGAGTTCATAGGAAGCTAAAGGAAGAATGAGTTTAGGGTATAGATTTTCCGTAATTCTCGACCATCTCCGATAAAAATTGTCGAGCTATGGTGGTGAGTCAAAGGAATCTTCTTCGATAAATATTTTTTGCTCTCACGTTGGGATTAACTAATTTATTCTCCTTCAAGCTGAAGAGGAAAACTTCTTCGATGAGATCATCCTCAGAGGAATTAGATCGCCGTCTAGAAGCGAGTTACGAAGTCGCTTGGAGGTTTCCCGAGGCAGTTCATCACACCAACTTGCATGTAAATTCTCAAACCTTTGCTTGGAATCTGAAAATGGAGAATATTAGAATTTAAGAAATATCGCAATCAGCTAGAGTATTCAGCACGTAGCGATAAAAAATTATTTATCTATTTAATTCATCGGTAAATATTGACGTCTGATTTTATGTGGTGTGCATATGAGCCTGTGGAACGCAGGGAGAAGTAGAGATTTGAAAAAGATCTTTATGCAACATATTGTCCTTACAATATAAGTCGTTCGAAAAATGGCGTTTTTAGTGACATCAATCTTTTTTCCGCAGTTTATTTTGGACTATGGCTCTACATTAATTTGCCGTGATTCATTCACACTAAGTGTTTTATTTTTGGTGTATCGTTCCTAATATTCTTACAATGGGTGTCTGATAATCATTTCACTTCTGAGCGATACTGAAGTATAAATTCTGATAATGTTTTGAGGCTTAGAATCTGTTGATGTGGTATTCATATCAGTGTTAACTAAAATGTTATAATGGTATATTTGGTATGGAAGGAAGATAAATGCAGGTAAGGTTATAAGAAGATTCTCTCCTTACTCTAAAATATACTTTATGATGTAGCTTGATAAAGAAGAAATTTCTTTGAATTTTTCCGTTTTATCGGTAATTATTTATTAGCACCTCCTTGATTGACCGACCTTGTTTGAAAAACTGCTCGATTGGCCAACATATCGGTTTGAAATACATTGTAAATACGCTACGTTGTCGATACGCCGTCGCAAATACATATATGACAGAAGATAACTGTAATTTTTAATTTGAAATCGGTTATAAATTCATCCCCGACTTGTCGATATTTTAGTATTTTTTTATTAAGCAAATATTCATTGCCTAAAGAATTAATTATTAATAATTGCATTGCTATAAAGTATAAAATACGACATTAATTTTTCTGCGTCTATACTTTAACTTCCAAAAAAACCAATTTTAAGTAAATCCACTGTAAAAGTCATTAGATAATTTTTATTGAATAACCGACTATTCGAAAAAAGATTTTTAATATGATTCGATGGCTTCGGCCCTACACTTGAAGAATTATTTTGTGGTAATTTATAAATTAAAGTTAGTTTCTATTATTTACTTTATTTGCAAATATTTTTCTGTTTTTTAGAAAGTCCTATTGGTGTCCATTTGATACCTTTTCTTGAAATGTATTTCTAACAATATATTTTAGTTCCTTCTTTAAATGGAGAAATTAAGTCAATATTCAACCGTACTTTCACGGAAATACAATTAAATAATGCCAGTAATTCCTGAATCCTTTACAAATACTTGCAGATTGCAAGAGCCATCCATTATTAATAAAAACATGGAGAAAGTGTAAATGTTAACTTTTAACCGTCCATTTGTCGACTGTATTTCAAAAAGAAATAAGTTGATTCATAAATATAAATACTGAATGAATCAATTACCATTGTGTTAATCCTTAAAAATATACTCGTACTATAAGTTGATTAAACGTCGAATACATTTTACGGTAGATTTGCTTAATACTTGTTTATTTCGAGGTCGAAGTATAGATGGAAAAGAATAAATGTTGTTAAGGATAAAGGAAAGGAAGGTAACTTAGTAGGTTGTAAAACCTACGAAAATCCCAAAGGAATAACAAGTGTGAAAAATAGCAACACGACTGGGTCTCGAACCCAGGTCTCCCACTTTCCGGGCAGGTATTCTAACCACTGAACTACCGTGCCGCGTCTC
>KZ308369.1:542929-561744 GCA_000376725.2 Ladona fulva | reverse complement strand
AAAAGAGTGATTTTTGCTATATGCCATATTATTTTAATATTTAAAATATCATTTCATTTTAATAACTGAATATAAGAATATAATGAGAGAAAGGTAAAAACTTGAAGAATATACTCTTGTTTCTTGTCTGAAGTCTAACTTGAAGAATATACTCT
This sequence comes from Ladona fulva, assembly GCA_000376725.2. Classification (NCBI taxonomy): domain Eukaryota; kingdom Metazoa; phylum Arthropoda; class Insecta; order Odonata; family Libellulidae; genus Ladona; species Ladona fulva. The sequence continues at coordinate 561,589 of KZ308369.1, read as the reverse complement.
TGTTTGTGAAGAACCAACCGCAGTTACACTGAATTGCTATGGGCCCTTTCAAGGGAAACTTTTAAACAGCGAAAATGAGGCAGTAACTTTTAACCGCTGAAGAATAATGAGCCCTCAAAAATTAACGTATCATGCTAATAATTAAAAATTAGTTTATTTGGAAAACCAGCATCATTTCAGGTTACATAATATCTAAATATATTAATTTTTAAGAATTAATCCCTAATGTCAAAATAAATTAGATTTTATGCATATTTATACATAAATAAATATGTATTCACTGCTCTCAAGGCACAACTTGTTTCCTCAAAATATAGTATCATCGGCTGTAGTTTGAAAAATAAGAATTAAAACTTTCCTTGTGACACAATTTCCTAAAATGAGTTTATATATCGTTTTAGATATTCCTGACATATTTTTGTATTGGTTGTAGTGACAAATTTGGTTCATATGAAACCTCGCAGTTGTTCTTAATCAATAATATCATTCAGACCACATGCAATCATCAAATAAATCCGATATCTACGAAGTATCATGTCAATTGTGACAAAGTCAAATGCGGACAGACAAGAAGAAAAATAGATACCAGATTCAAAGAACATATAGCTTTACTCACATTCATGCTTTACACATAATCAGATAAGTCAAGCCTCGACCAACTCATACAAGAGAACGTACGTAAAAATTAACAAAGTAAACTTAAAACTTATAAAGTACACAGTACAAAAGCTCTCCAAGCACGTCACATGCGAAAGTTTCTTCTTTCACAGTAACAAGAAACGCATTATGATTAATGATTTGGCACCGAACCCTTCATCTGTTTTTTTCCCTTCCTTGACGTCAAACCACAAAATGTATAAGTTTCGTACCCCACCCAATTTCCATCGCCCTCATTTCTCTTTATCATTAACTTTTAGAGCTCAAGTATTATATTAGTGCGCAAAGGGAACATTTCGGTCCATTTTTATTGAATAAAACGGTTAACGATAGCTGGGTAGAATTCCTCCCAACGACAAAAGAAGGTTTGCTCTAGTGCGCGCCTATTCAAACAATGAAGAAGCATATCGGATGAAACCGAAGTTGCGGTGGAGGAGAGAATTTTACACGTACGGATGAAGAAGCTTGAGGAAATCGGTGTAAACGTTGAGTTTGAGCAGCAGAAACAGGGAAGAGGTTCGATGGTTCATTGACGAGGAAGCGAAAAAGAATTCCAGTAATTTAGATCTAGATCTCTTTAAAATCATTACGTGGCGAGCTTTAATGCTTTATCCTAAACTATGGTCGTAGCAACGTTCTCTCTATGCGCATGGATTCAAATATGAGACCAATTGAGTTATCAGTGGAAGGAATAGTTAGCTATTTCGAAACGCTTCGATGCGTACCTCGAAATCGGAATACTAGCGGCCAATATTTTGGTTTTCGAACGCGATTTTCGTGGCAAAATGTTCAAGAGTTCTCAAAAGATTATAGCGAAAACGGATAGCTGTTGCTGGGCTCTCTCTCATGTAGCATTATGCATTCAAGTCAGTAGCTATTCAGGAATTCAGTGGTTTTACATTCCCTGCCACACGCCAAAAGGCAGCCGCTTGCGGGGCATTGATGTAAATGTAAATATTTCTTGTGTCGAGTCTCTATATAACAATTGAGCATATTATAGCGAGCTCAACAATGCGTTTTTCAGCCAATAAGAGAGCGAATAGACAGTGGCAACGGATTTCGTAAACGTACGTCATTTGAGGGACGGCTTTAGCTGCAGCTGCTGATCGTGGTTATAGAACAGACGCCGCATTTCTGGATTTCCATAAAGCTTTCAACTCTTTATCCCTTTGTTAAATTGATCCAAGATTTGATGGTTTACGCATTTGATGAAAACTTTTGAGTGGAGAAAATAATTTTTTGGATATTGTTGGTAGCGAGTTTCGTTAGACGTTGTCTTATCCGATGATGTATTCCTCACATCCGGCGTTCCAAAAGGAAGTGTATTTGGTCGATTTTGCTCCTAATTTACATAAACTATCTAGAAGACAATGTTAAGAGCAAGGTTAGGCTATTCACCGGTGACACTCTCAATTACAGAGAGGTTGCGTCACAAGATGCCACCCGCTTTCTACAAAACGGTTTTAGTGTTATTTCAAGTTGGTAGAGAGATTGGTAGCCTGATTTCAATGTTATGAGGCGCGAAGGTATAGCTTTCACGCGTTCCACTAACGTTACCCATCTTATCTTAGGATATCCTTTGGCATTTGTAAGTCATCAAAAATACCTAGGAGTCTTACTCAGTAGTACTTCTTCCTTCAAAGAGCATATTGAAAGCATAGCAGGAATGGCGAATGGGATGCTGAGGTTAGAAAGTAGAATATAGAGGGCTTGGTCATTGAAAGTAAAAGATTTAGCGTATTTCTTACTGATTCAACCTCTCTTAGTACATTGCTGTGCAATTTGGGATCCTAGTAGTAGGATTAGTTTCCAATTTAGAAATTTAGATCAGCTTGATTAGTTATCAGCAGTGTTTCGGCTATGATGGAGTCCTTAGGGTAGGATTTACTTTCCTACTAAACGATAACTAAACATACACAATCAAACGTTGTTGGAACAAAACATCGCGCTCTAAAATATTTTCCAGCACTAAACCCAGGGATCGATTCTTGAACATCATGAAAATTTACAATTTGATAAGGGAAATTACCAATAATAAGGATAATAATAAGAAACCTTTTTACAAGCAATCCACCAGGAAAGCCTAAGATCATTATACCAATAATAAATCTGATAGAACCAGTACTGAACCCCTGATCTTCCACTTGCCGGGAATCTACTCTGAGCAACTTGTTATGGGCTATCTTGCCAGAACATTCAGGCACGCCGTTATGGAAGACTCGTTTGGATACAAAGTCTCTGAAAATGTCATGTCTGAATATTCTTGCAACATATCTTAATTGGATGCAGCAGCCTCCCTGCAAGTGAAAGATCGTGGTCATTCTGCTGGTCCTGTCAGATTTATTCATAGTCATTTCTGTTTTTTATTGGGTTTTCCCTCTTCGAGATTCTACAGATCACCCTTGAGTGACACGTTTACTTTCCTTAGAAATTAACAATTAACAATTTTATTTGCCATCAATCTGCTTCTTTTAAATAGATTGATACATTTTACTTTCTGTTCAATTAACTTATGTCTTTCTCTAATTCTTTGTGTTTACACTAAGAAGAAACTTTTCTCTTAAGCTTAAATGATTTGTGTAGCCTACTGCTAATCTGTTTTGCTTATTCCTTTACAAATTATAATCTGGAATATGTTATGAGTTGTAAACAAAATTATTTCGAGTAAATTTCAGTGCTAATATGCTCAAGGAGAAGTGTTAGTCGTTGTTCTATCATGCTGGTCATGTTGTAATTGTCATTAAGTGATGTCACATGTTCAAATTCGGAAGTATTGTAAAGATAGTAATTACATTCAACTTAATGTTGCTAAAAAGAAATAATGGTAGAGCTGAATTTGATAACNCGCCTTGCTTCTAACTTTTCCCAACCAAGTTTATTATTAACGAAATATATTAGAAAAAATTTGTCACTACATATCTCGTCGACGAGACCGTCTATTTTGTTAGTCCAGTTAACAAAGTTCGCTATTTCCGAGAGAAAAAAAGCTGCACATTGAAAAATTTGCCACGATATAAAGCTAATGTCGATTGTTTTTGCCGTGGAGCATTAGAGAGGCTAATAGCAGTTAGAGTGAGGGATATAGGTGTTTATATAACCCCTACCAAACCCCACTGGCGGCTGTCATGTCCAGTATACATGCGTAAATACTCCTCTAAAGGTAGCATAGTTGCCGAAATACGTTTCGGTAGTAAAATTCTTGCAAAGTGCAGTCACACAGAACCCTAAATACCGCTGTACAGTGGGTTAGAATCGAAAAAACGTCGTTGGAGAGGACAATTTTTTTTCCGAGGGCGAGACTTAAAATTTCGTGTAGTTATTCAAGACTGATTCTATTTTTTGTTTTTTTTTTCGTTATATGTATGTACGTGGTAGTAGGAGAAAATGTGTCAAACTTGGAAAATTTTCTCGGAAAAGGATAGTATCAGATTTTCCGGAGAAACATTCAAGCTTGCTGCTACGCAAAGACTTTAGTAGAAAACTGGTGGATAAAATGTCGATGCCGTATTCTGATACAATTTTTTGATTCGTAGTCATGTTTATTTAACGTAAAAAATTGACGGAAACAATTTTCGGCCAATCTTTTAAGATAACGTAAGGAAGAAAAATAGGACAACAGCGCCGAACTATATACGAGTCTCGTAGTCTCTCAGACCACGTCAATTTCTGAGGTTTTTGAATACAGACTGCAAAAAACTGTTTCGATTTACCCTGGGATTGTGGTGGATTTTTCGGCGACTGCGTCTGAGCCCGACTGAGCGTCACGGTCTCCCCTAGTTCAGTCGCGCTGCCTATTCGGCAGTTTTATACCGAATTTCTAGCCATTATCATGTTATACTACGCCTGTTAAGGTTATAGATATTCCACAGACATTTTAGAGAGTACGAATACGTTTTACCTATTATAATTTTTTAGTATTACTCGCTATTTAAAGTGTTTCAAATTGATAACTTAGAATTATCTCTGATGTATTTCATTAATACTCTTTTGAACTTTTAACGATGTGAATTATTTCACTGACTTAATATTAAAACTTGAGCGAAATTCAGCTAAGCACCAGTCAAATCTGGAATGTCGTTGCACTACTCGAATGTTGAAATAGTAAAAACTACTACTTCAACACTACTACTTTTTACTTTCCTGAGATATATTTATTACAAAGTAAAAAGCGGCCTTAAAGCATATGAGGTTTACTCTCCCCAGGATCAGTCACCATAGTAAGTAAACAAGCTCTTTCGGGCAACATGTTTTTTGGGACTTAGAATTTGGATTGACTGGCCGTTTCCGAAAGGAGAATACCTTTGAGAGTAAATCTTCATTTCGTTATCTCACACTCTACTCGTATACGAGCATTATTGCACCTCGCGCCTCTTAATAGGCGCACATATCCAGCATCGCAATCGTACGATCGTACATATCAAAAGAACGCATCTCAAAAGTTTATGGAAATTTCGATGACAGTTTTTTGGAAAAGATATGTCGATCTTTTAATGATCGTTTATGAAGATGTAGAAGTCTACTAAAGGGAAGAAATTTTTTTTGCTTCATTACAATTTCCTGAATGGATATCGTATTTCTCGATATTGATTTTATAAGTACAATTCACGTGTGTAAACGTCGCAAGAAATAGTAGATTGGAGATGAACTCGTGTTTTCAGCCAGAGATTATCTCGATTAATTTCGTTCGAGAATAAAAAATGTAGTTTAAATATTCCCCTTTACTAGAAAAATGTTTACGAAGATTCAAATTTCTATAGAAAAGAATATTTTTTTTGGAATTTTGTATTTTCAATGCCCTCTTGTCATTTCTCGATTCTTTAATGAAGTCAATAACATACATATTCGGAATATGTCGGCTCTTCCTATGAGGTGAAGAAACATCTGTAATAGCCGATGGGACGGCGAGAACATTAATTCAAGCTCCCCCCAACTCATGCGAAGGGCTGGGAATAACTAATTTAACACGAGCAATTATAATATGCTGATTGGGATGTTAAGTACATAGAAAATGTTCGACCGCTTATGACAGGAATACGAAATTAAAGAGATCAAAAACTCGTCGTGTCTAATTACTATATTGGGTGAGTTTCCCAAGAAAAATTCTCTTTCTCTCTTGTTTGTCTAGTCGTGAATTTCTCCTAAGTGGAACAAATGAAGGCACATACATAATTAACCGTGAACCTTTCCATTCTCACTTTAAGTATCCGATTCCTTTCCCTTCCGGATCATCCCAAAAAGCCTTCGCCTTCAGTGGATTCGTTCTCAATTATTGAATGGTCCAAGAATGCTATTCCATTTCTCTCTAACTATAAAGTATTCAGTAAATCCATTATTGAATGCAGCACGCTATTACTCTTGTGGTCATTCGAGGTGTACTACTCATAAGTAAATACACTATCAAGAAAGAATAATAAAAAGTCTGCTCGTTTATGGCTGGGGAAACTTTCACGATAATACTTTGATGAAGAATCCCATTTGAGACGGTACTCTTAGTATAATTGGGGATTTTGAATTTCTTCCATAGTCAATGTCAGCTCATTATTTCTAACATTTGAAATTATTGTTAAAAGTTGTGGAAAAGTAAAAATACAATAATTGTATGTTGCTGTGGAATGTAAATTGTTACTCGGTCTACAATTGAGATTATTAGTTAAATACCGATCTCAAAAAGCCACTTTCTCTTCCCTTGTATACTTGCGAGCGATTTTTTGTGAGGAGCTAGTATCCGGATGCCATGTCGTTCCCTGTTTCCTTCTCTTGATTCTCTTGCGGTCTCGCGGAGTCGATGCCCGCCTGTGAAACGCCTGTCAATGTTATGATACGCCATCTCCCAACTTGTTTAAGGATCACTTCGAGGGGAAATAACGGGTACTTACATCAAGCACAAGAGGAAGATAGAATTGGAAAGATAAGGAAAAAGAAAAGACGCTTGAGAAATTCGAGGATGGCGGAGGGAAGGTTGCGGGTAAAAGTGTTAAAAGGGAAAGAGTGAAACGGGGGCGATTCTTGGATGAAAGAGGGAAGGGAATGTCGCCTGGAAAGGTCGAGGACTCTCTAATTTAAGGAATGGGTGACACGTTTAGGAAATAACGATGAGGAGGGGGAGGAAACCCTCCTTTAAAGGCGTTTTCTTAGGAACAAAATTAATCGAAGATCCTCACAAAATAACAGTTTTCTGAATTGATTTCATTGTGTTTGTGTACGCACTATAGCGGCTTTTACGTGGGAAATGCGGGTGTTTGGAAAGATATTACGAAACCTATAGGATTTATAGGCATAATCTCGTTGCGTTTTGAAACTCATTTAAATGCTAATGAATACTATCGATAATTTACTCGGTGACTCTTGAAAGGTTCTCTTAATTCGTTGCGAGGTTAGAGATAGTAATTAACCTTTAAATTTACCTAAGGTACCGATTCCTTTAATCGTAGAGTCACACATTTCCTTGAAAAATACCTCTAAATGTTTTTAACCGGTTGAAATTGAATCGATGGAAGGTCCCCAAGATTACATTCTTTAAATAAAGAAACTAGCGAAGATTTTAAATACTCGAAAAATAATAAAATAAAGAAGTGGAAATCCAAGAGATTCAATCAGAATGAATGAATTAACTCGTTACTAAGGCAAGATTAGGCTAAGTTCACCTCTCTTCCACCTAATTGTTTCCTCAATTTTTAGTACATACGTTAGTTGGTTAATATTTAGAGTAGGAGGTTATAATACAAAAAACACAAAAAATTGGGTTTGGGGGGAAATATTCTCAAATTATGTTTGAAGATGGTCACTTTGCGGGATAACACCCACAAAGAAGTGAGATGAAAAGAAACCTCGAAAACACAGAGTATTTAATTTAAAAGAGGAAATTCATACAAATCAATTCAATTAAGTTCACCAAACCAATACAGTGAGAGGCATAGTACAACTTAATGTAAGTAAATCGAAAATCTAAATACTATAAGAAAGGTTATATTTAAAAAATCAAAATAATGCTATAACAAATACATTTTATATAAGTACTAGTAAATGCCCCCGTCAAGCATGATGGAACTTAATTTAGTTTTAAAATATATCTATTATCGTATATATCTGATCCTCCGAAGCCACAAACACTCCGTCGTAAGATCATAATAAATCAACACATTCCTTACCATTATTTATAATAGTTATTCTACTGTTTTCAAGACATGAAAACCTACTTTACGTACATTTCTTATGGAAAAGTATACTAACTGATTATCCCCGTGTATTTTAATGGGATAACTCATGAAATCAACGTTCAACAATTGCCTTGGTCGTCAAAGGAATGGGTTTAGAGACTTGATGCTTTCCTGGTGGATAGCTTGTACTGTTCTCGGGTTAACACCCAGGTAAGTTGGGGTGACACTGAAGTCGCCAAAGTTTCGATGGTCAACTCTGCCTTCTTCTTGAGGGCTGTTGAGGTGCAGTGCAAAAAAATTATTGCCCGGTATATATACCCATATGTAAATCTGGGTCTTTACCTTAATTGGTTGATTTTTGGCCTATCAGGGTTGAACAATTGTTTATTTCTGAAAAAGTTTACGAAATATCCGTCTATTTTATCAAGATTCTCGCAGTTTCTAATTTATATGAATGTTTCGCGACTAAAATAAGATTCTATGATCTTATTTTTCTTGTAACACTTGTCTCAATTTCGTAAGACCTTTATTTCTAATTTAATTTTATAAAAGAAACAACTTCTGCAAGTTGCGCCGCAATCGTATGATAAGCATTCTAAGAGAACCCCGAATTATTATCACAGGTTGCTGCATTCGAACACTTTTGAGAAATTGAGCAATCACAGTTGAAACAGGACAAGGAGAATAGAACAATGTATCCGAAATAGCGTGACAAAATCAATATAATTCAACTGCATGGTAATTACAAACAAGAAAACAGCTGTGGTCACAAAGTCCAACAAACACTGAGACATAGGAATAATTCAAATCAATACTGAGGATAAATGTCCCAATACTAGTTGGATGACGTTTAATTCACATTCCAATGTCTTTTACTAAGTACATCAGCAGGTTAGGCGAACACTAGTTAGTTCAGGTTCAGCATTCATCTTCACACCGCACACCAGCAACCTGCCCCTCTTAGACATTACCCCACTGCCTTTCCCAAAACAAAGGAGGGGAAACAGATGAAGGGGGATAGTGGAGGTCACCTGACTCAAAGCAGAAAGGAACCAGTGGGCCCTGTTCCAATCAAATAATCTCCCGCCATTTTTTCACTTGGTGCGCCAATGTGTCCATCGGCACTTCCCTATATTAATGAAGCATCTCCGCTTCAGCGGATAGTTTATTTCGACTTATAAACTCGACTTTTAAACGGGACGAAGTAAGCTTTGCCAACCTGTTTTCTCTCTCTCTGTCTGACTATGCGGGAAAGTTTGAACGTGCCGAGTCTGGCCAACTCAACATAACTGTGACACGGCACATCCTCCCCCTCTTTCTTCCAAGAACTAACTTTAACAGCCAGAACACTCAGTGACTTCAGATCAGCTCAGTCTACACAACACAATTCACTCCAGCACTACCCACCTAAATCTTGGCGTCCAAGTATCAAAACCCAATAGCCCTAGTCATAGACTACCTATGCCTGACACCAAAACAAAGCAAACTGTAGCACAAAATTAACTAGCAGAGAATAGAAGTATCAGTGAATATTACACCACCAGTCCGTCACTGAACATATCAGAGATCACAAAGTGCACTCGAAAACAACCAAAATAATGTTCCTCCAAATCTGACAGTGGAGTTGCTAGTGGTAATAAGATTCAATACAGCATCACCAGCTTGTAGAAAACACATGCCCCATAAGTAGATTTATGGTGAGGAGTAAACATTCCATAATAGGGTGCACAAATGTAAAATATTGTGTGTAATAAGTCCAAGCCCTAGAAAAATTAATAATTAAGCAAAACTATAATAAGATTTGGGCCCACTTGCCCAAGAAATGAGACAGTAAGAATTGACAGTGAATAATGAGAAAAATTCACCCAGAGAACAGAAGGATAGAATAACGAGGTAATCGTAACACCAGGTAACAAAGTAATTTTTCTTCGCAGGTATATAGGCTATCAGGGTGAACAGAAATAACACCACCACCTTAGTGATAATAAAGAACAGCAGATCACAAAAGTTAAAGGTTTGCCTCAACATAGGTCGTACAAATACATGAAAAATATTTAATATTATTACAAGTTATAATAGAGTTTAATAAAAATAAAAACATCATGGAATAAGTATAAGTATTTATATATGTAAGTATGGCAGGTAAGATATCCAATTAGAATTCAAATATAAGAGATTCAATACTCCGTGACAAGCCTCTGTCAGGCCGAGTCTGGCCAACTCTACATAGCTGTGATACGGCACAAAGTCAAGAAAACGTACTTTACGTCCATCTCTTATGGAAACGTATTTTGTGCTCCTGGGTTCTAACCCGGGCCTTTACAGAGATGAGAATAGATTTCCTTGGGGCTTCAGCATTGTAAAAACATAATGCAGTTCGTTTCAGATCTCTAAGTCAAGCCGTTATTGAGATAAATAGGGGGAACAGACGGACGGACGGACAGATATTTGCTTTATATATACATATATATGATTTACATCGATGATTAGCTATATCCTATATCTTACATATAAAGATTAACAAATATAGTTTATATACATCACGTATATAGACGAATGCCTACATTTGGTCTTAATATACGTACATACATCGCGTGTGTTTCTGTTATGCACGCAGTCAACTCGTATATGGAACAAATTATTTACTGAAGATCATACTAGATTATATAGGTTGTTTACTGTTTATTAATGCATTCGATAATTAGCACCGTACATTATACATTGAATAATAAAAGAAATATTGTAACAATACGTATGCACAAATATTAATAAGTAAAAATACTGTAAAATAATAACCACCGCTCGTTGCTGAAGGCAATCTATATATCGTACTTAAAGGATGAAAGTAAAATTGTAAGAGAAGAAATATTAGCTGAGAAATGTTACATCAAACGCACCTATTATTTCAACGCCATGGATTTATAAAATGACTGGTACTTACGTTATAAATGTATTTGCTTTAGCCTCTAGATTTGTTCAAGTACTACCGGCAATAACATTTAGTTGTGATACATTACGTGCGTACATCTAAAAGTGCAATGCTTTGTGGTATATCTACCGCTAATCTGATCCATGATGTCAGCGCAAAGTTTGTATTTATTATAATGTTAAATTACGAGCTTCAGCTCTACATCATCATTTACAGCCATGTTGGAATGCAGAAATGAAATCAAATGGTCGTTCTATTGTTCAATCAAACATTAAAGGTCATCGTTACTTTTCATGAAATCCAAGCAATGGAGCTCTGAATAGATCAACACATTTATCGCGGAACCATCGCACTCAAAATACTTGAATTATTTCGCCACAAATTACTTATTGTTAAAATATTCTTGAGTGTTTTGGAAAAAAGGAAACGTCATAAAATAATTGGAATCATTTCTATCATTCCTTTGGAAGGTGGCATCAATTTCCGTCACTACACCACTCTCTCTTGTTGGCTTATCTCCCGATTGTCAAACTATTTATACCGTGCAACAGATAATAGTTTCCAGCATTGCAAATGCACTGAATCTTTATTCTTTATTGAAAGATTCTACATTGTAAACATTGTGTGACAGCGATGAGGATAGATATGTAACATATGCTGTTTATCTATTCTACTCATCTGTTCAATAAAATAACACAGGGATATAATATATTTTTATGAAATACTAAACATACATCACAGTTGTGCGTTGTGTCCTCCCTTCTCATTTCAGCACTCGATGTTACGTCTAAAACACCTACATATATAAAGAATTCTATTTAGAATTAACAATTTTAAACTCTCTCTACTAACTTGTAATAGATAACAAACTAGTATATTGTAGTTAAAATAGTAACTTAGTAGAAATTCATTGAAGGACGAGAGACAATGACTTTGACGAGCCTCGTGTCCTGTTTTTTCAGTTAAAAAAATGATTAAACAAACGGAAAACTCAATTTTCAATGAAACGGAGCAATCCTGTTTCTTCGCAACACATTAGAAGACCAAACGTCATGCTTTAAAAATTCTTAAAGTCTGATAGACTTTCCACATAAAAGTTACCGCTCTTTCGCACAAACCCCGGAGAATGATACTTAATCCTCATATTTATGATTTAGAGCATGTGGAATTTGGAAATGCTTCTAGCGCTTGTTCTGATGTCTATTTAAAAAACTGATTTGTCAAGGAAAAGAAATCATTAAAGATAAGGAAAAATTGTATCTTGGTACCCAGGATACAGGTGCGTAGATAAAGTCGACTGCGTACATTAATGGCCATATATTATAAACATGAAACATAAGCAGATTTCTACAGCAGATCAAACGTCGACTATAAAATCGTTTTTAAGAGTGAGATATAATACACCTCATACTCGGAAAAATAAAGTATTTTCACTCTCTTCTTAAAATTTACGCGCATAAAAATGTAAAAGAAATCCCACCTCATTCGGGCTAAGGATTTCCTCATCGTGACGCTTGAAGGGAAATTGCTTTTAAATCAGGGAAACTTACTTCTTCTGATATGCTTTGAATGCGGGAAATGAAATCTCCTTATCGTTGGCTGAGGCGGGAGGAGCAGTTCCTCCCTTCGTGGCATGAATTTTTGCGGAGCTACGCTTTCTCTGTCCCTCCAACTTTAAGTGCTGTCAATGTTTTTTGTCCTATCATCATAGTCGCATCACTCAACTCCAAATGTGCAAAATCCATTTAAGGAACTCCCACTGGCCCCATTCTTTTCCCTTTCTCCCATTCTATCATCCCTGTATTTCTCGTTATCTCCGCTTATTCCACACTATCATCTCTCCTGCAGCAACGGGATGCTTTTTGCTCTCACTCAAGTAGTTCAACCTTAAAAGCCATCTCTCAGTCGTACCCCGACGCAATCTCAGAAATAGTGCGCGACGTAGAAGCATATTGTTTCTTGTACCGATAAAAGGCATGAATATTTAGGATTGTTTTCTTACTCGGATTGTGGGAGTGCTGTGCTGCATTGAGTGATGCATCAAGCTCATGTTTGTTCTAATGACGGTGGCTATTAAATGAAGCATTTAAATATTTCGCGAACTACTAAATCGAAATTCGCAATAGTTGTTCGTTTTAAACCCGAAGAAAGCGTGGAATCGCAATGATGATATTTCTGCTTAAGAATCTATTCCACTAAAATTTAGTGAAAATTTCTTTAAAGATTTTCATCCCATGAAAATGTCTCTTTATGAACTAATTCTTTGAAATTCCGTTATTAAGTGTTTGATGAAGTAAGAACATCTTGAACGGTGTTAGGTATAATTTTTTTGTAACCTTCAAAGAATGTTTCGCAACAAAGTATCGTATTTATAAATAAATAACTACCTAGGTTTTAATTCAATATTTACCAAGTGATTGCTTAATGAGGAGTTTTTAAATGCCCATCCAATCAAAAAGCTGATTAATTTGCGCTGTATTTGTGAACGTGTAAAATTATGAATTTCTACAATGCGGACCTGAGTATCTTTCTTTGTTTCATGCACCTGTCTGGTTCTGTATGAATGAATGAATTGGAAATTTTGAAAGAAGGAGATTATATCTCACATGCTAGATTTGTAAGCCCTATCACTAAATACTCAATTTTAAAATTATTCATGCATCCTTATTCATCCCTAATTGTTAATTCGTTTAATTTCAAATCCATAAAGTTGCATAGAGCTAGATTCGTTAATGTTCCATTTAATACATTTTGACTTTTAAGTAATTAATTTTATCGAAGAGAAAATCACAGGTAATCTTTTCCCTTACCGGAAATGGAAACTTCAACCTAAACATGGTGAATACTTTCTCCCACTCTAATGAAACCTTTATTCCTATAGAAAACTTGAACTGTCAACGAAAAATAAAAGTATCTGGGCCTCTTTTTTTCTCAATTATTATTTCATTTCCTGTATTCCGAGTTACCCACACTAACTTCGCAGTTTTGCGATTCACGCACACTTCCATTTCAATAAAGACTGCCGAGACGTTTGTCGACCTAAGGGATTCTTTTGACGCGGGCATGGCTTTTGATGCCCGTGGGCCGTTTGACTTCCATTCTCCCGGATCGGAGAAAACCTTGGCACTCAACAGCCGGCAGAGTGCGCCTGTCAAATGAAAACCATTAGCGAAGCATACTCAAAGTGCTCTTTACATGGCTTTTTCTCTCTCCCCCTCTCTCACCTCCCCCTACTAAGTTTACGGTCTGTTTCCACCCCCGAGGCTGCTTAGGGATGCTTAGAGCGTATGGCCTCAGAAACATTCTTATTTTTCCTCCAGAATCGACGCCTGCGACTTCGGGTGCCACGCTGCAGGAGCAGTCGACGGCTGCACTCGAGAACAAACACAACCTGGCGCAGCGGGAGCAGTACTACGCTTCTGCTAGAAAAGCCCCTCCCTCCCCGGCGGCCCCCGACTTCACCGCGCTAGACAGGATACCGGGTAAGACAATGACGTCCGAATGAGAACGAGGGTGCTCGTGGTTCGTAAGCGTTCCATGTCTCAATCAGAGGCAATCCTTAGCAAAGAAGCGAAATTTTGCCATTTAGCCCCATTTCGTTTAACTCGACCCTCCACCACTTCGCTCTTAAATCCGCGGTTCTTATTTTATACGCATTCTACGTAAACCTATGAACGTGATTTTGCGCGCGAGTAAATATATCCGCCAAAGGATGGAAAGTTCTTCGTTAAAAAAGCCGACATAGAGGCGTGTTTGAACGATCAAGAGCATCAGAAAATTTTATTTTAAAATCTATTAATAGTAAAATGTAAAAAGTAAAGTCAAAAACGGGAACGTTATAACCCCTGCTTTTGTCGGTTAGCCTCGAGGGATGACTCGAGAGCCGCACGGAGTTGATTTCGGAGCCACATCAGGCTCGAGAGCCACCGTCTGCCATGCCGGATAGAATAATAAAAGTAATAATGATAAAAAAGCCATAGAGAGAGACTATTTGTTGACTCTACACTTTACATTAAGACCGCGCTATAATAACAAATAAAACAATACACCTGTTACTACGTATATAGATAAAGAAAATGAAATTGCTTTTTTGATAGACAAATCACTCTTTTTAGCAGATAATATGGAGAAAACAATATATGAGAAGAAAAACAAATATGAAGACCTGGGAAACGAAATTTAAAGGACATGGACTATTAAACCAGTCGAAATAGTGCCTGTAGTATTGTCATCCATTGGTATAATTCCAAAGCAACACTTCAACAGTCTAAATACTTAAAGTTTAAACAGTAACATATTCATTAAAATTCCAAGGGCAGTCGTCATATCAAAATGCTATATTATCAGAAAATATTTATATTTTGTTATGTACANTTGTTATGTACATAACTATTTTAATAGCCGAATTAATCCCTCTACTTGGTATTCATACCCGTACCCATTATTGTCTCAGCAGTGTTGAGAAATCGATAAAAATAATAATGGAAACAGGAAGATTCCAATTGCAACCGGTATAATTATTTATATTAACAAACAGAAATAACTCTTCCCTAATAGGAAAAATCTGACTTACCGGGATTCGAACCCGAGACGTGGAGATGGAGCGTTAGTATTCCGCCTCCGTGGACGTTGACAATAATAAAAAACAATTAACAGCTTAAAGTGGTACTTTATTTCACTCATATACGGCTATTCATGATACGTATAGGCAGAGTCGGAAATTTGAAAAATCCCGCGTGTGTGTAAATTCTACCGATTCTTACGTCTTCGGTTTCCTATTGACGGCAGCTTAAATGCATAAGTCTGGAAGAAATGAGAAATTGTCTGTAGAAAACTTTTTCTCCCCATTGTTTGAGTGCACAAATCTAAAGCATAACATACACGCAGGTATAAATCGAGTGTTGGGCATATGAGTTTACAGGTTATGAAAGATAACCATGAGAATTTTGAACTTTTGATTCATGTTTACTTTCCTCAGTATCATTCCTCGAACTATTGATATAGACGCTACACACTTTATTGCTATCTTCCAGGATATATCTTCACTTTTTATAACGTTGTTACATTTCTGTTTTCATATTCGTTCATTAATGAGGCTCAAAGATGATCCTGTCATTCATATCCTTCAAGAATTCCCTCACTCTAATAATAAGGTAAGAATAAATTTGGAATGCCACAAAACAAGATATCAGAATGAGAAATTATTTCCAGAATGGCCGAGCCATATTAAGGATAATTTTGCTTCAGATATTGAGTATTATGGAAAATTTGAAATCTGTAAATACAACTTTAGGATGGTGATAGAAATATTCGCCGTTTTCAGAAAATTTGAATATAAATGAAATGATATATTACTTCATAAAAATACGAAGCAATCTTATTTTGACACAAATTTTTATGGTAACGTTAAAACATTCGTTTTAACGCCCAAGCTAAGGAAATTGTATAAAACGTAATACCAGTGAAGCCGCTCCGTTGCCATATACTTACGTATTCACAATGTGTACACGGTTTCATCTTACTGGCCATAAATGCATGGGATGTCTCTCAAAATGTCATATTTATCTTCAATTTATAAGAGGGACACTTGGATACTCCCGCACAACTGCAGCTGCAGGTATACCAACTGTATGTACAAGCAGTAGTCTGCGTTTGCAGTATTTCTATGCCATTGTAACAACAGGTGTTATCGAAAGGGATTTTGATAATTGGGCGGAGGAAATCTTCCCACACCATTCCCTGTTTATCCAGTTTTATTTACCAATCGCTTCTTACGTTTGACGGCGTGGCTTCTCATCGCATTCCTTTGGGAAACGATTTGAATCGGATAATTCTTTCATTTGACTTCCCTATCCGTTGCCATTCTTTGAAAAATAGTAAAAATTTTACGATTAACTGGAACTCAGTGAATATGGTCTTATTCATTGAGGCAATTAAAAAACTCAGCACTCTTTACTCTTCCAGTTAACGTCAATCGAAATTGTGATATTGCGCTTTTATGGATATGTTTCCCATTTTCCCTTTCCATTTACATTAACCTGCACAAGATCATAATGTAATGTATTAAATGCTGTGTGATTTCATGCATTCCTCCTTCACTGACTTACGAGAGTGCTCCATTAATTACGTTTCGCAATTTGCTACATAAACAGCGACAAAATTCATTGTCTGTACCACTTCAGAAAAGTGAAACTCCTGAAAAAAGTAAAGCAGAAACTCCTTGTATCCTAACTAATTCTCAAAAACTCATTCCATTTGGTAATGTTTTATTCCGCATGCGGATTTTCTCAATGGAAAACTGTCTTCTGAGTTGATCGTGTGTTTTCCTTTCTGTTCAAACATAAGCCAAACTACCTCATTAATTTTTTCCGCAGTATTAACTGTAGTAATTATGCGTCAGCCTAAATTCTAGCTCATTTTTTCCTGGCTTGTTTCTTCTAACAAACAGATGTTGATCTTTTATTTTACTCATCGAACTTCGATCATTTCACAGGATAAAAATATGCACAGGGGAAGCTGATTACTACCCTACATTAATACTTCCAATCTTCAATCGGCGAATAACAACGCAAAATCACACCACCATCCATACTGTTATTTCTGGAACAACTTGACATCCCTCTGGCATCTGCTCCAAAGAGAATGTCAGCCTCCGCCGCTATCTAAGCGTTGTTACTGTGATAGCGCGTACTTTAAATTCTCGCTATCCAACTGCCGATGCTGAGTGCAGTTTCTCTCGCCGGAAACAAAAGTTGGTGGGGATGTTGCGTTTATCACCCGTTCCCACACGCCAATGATTCCTACGCTGCTACTTGCCACGTCACACCTTCGTTACCCTTTGAACACATTTGCGGCCACAATAGGATTATAATCGGGAGTTCCCGGTTCATTGGATCTTGCCTTCTCCTTCGTGAATGCTGCGGACTGAAATGGCTCAAACGGCTCGTTGAGGATAATGTGTTTATCATCGAATTTCGCGTACATTTGTATTCATTCGTAAAATACTTTTGAATACTTGGTTGAATCTTATTTAAGGCTGTATCTTCACTAGTTGCGTACATCGGTTGGTAATCACAGCTGCCCAAATCAAAAAAGCGCGAAAAGAAACTTGGAATCGATTAGTGTTCACAAAGGCAGAAAGCTTTAATTTATAAGAAAATAGAAGGTATCGATATTCCCTTCAACTCTGAGGAAAATATTTATGGAGCATGGACCGTGTATGGCTCGGATATTATACCGTATGTTCTGCAAAGAATTCTCTAAACTACATTAAAATATTATATCAAAACTAAACGCATTAAAAAATCCGCCGATTTGAGGAAAGAATCAGTGAGACAAGCGTCATCGATAATTCATTATTTGAGCATTAAAATTTCAGGTAAATTGGATTCAATTTTCAATATAAATAAAATGTCTATCCATTATATGGGTCCTTTTCAATCAAGTTTAAATATATATCTTTGCGAAAATCATTCAAGCGTTTTATTAATCCATTTCTTAGCGTATTCGGAGTTTTAAGAGGAAATTAGAGCTTAAAAATAGTAGGCAATCGTCTTACCGTCACCTCAAATCAACTGCATTCACTTCATTTTTCAGGGTGGGAAGGATTGATTCTTGTTGAATTGTTGATCCAAACACTGACCGGAAACATAACTCTCAGTATGTGAAACAATTATCCTTTTTAAATCTAGGGGACACGTTATGTTTAAGTGACGTTGTAGTTCATTAGTAGCACAGACTAAGTAATGCTGAGTATTAATCAAATTAAATCATAGGCGAAACTAGATAATGTACATCATAATTACATACTTTTCATTGCCATGAACTTATGAATATTCGGGAAAGATGAATTTAAGTATTTAAACAAGGCATATATTCTAACATTGTATTTCATCAACTGAATCTGAATATATATAT
>KZ308369.1:443479-537310 GCA_000376725.2 Ladona fulva | reverse complement strand
CCGAATAAAAGAGCATATGCAATCTTTCTTAAATAACACTCCCGCCTCCCACTTTGCCCAACACCTTAATCTTTCCCACCACTCCTCTTCCTTCATTCCGGAAATCTTACATATCCAACATAAAGGACCAAAAATGAACTTCCTAGAGCAAAGAGAAATCCTTGTATCCAAAATTGCTTCTGAGAATGTTGTTAACGAAGTAATTCCTCTAACTTACTTCCCTCTACTTCTTTGTACCCTTCCCAAGAATTCTCTCTCAGATAAGAACAACCCATACCCCCCGGAAAGCTCCCACATCCCCTAACCCTTCTTTTCTCCAACCACTTTCCCTCTCTTGTCCTGCTTTGTTTCCTCATACCAACCCTGTTCCCCTCTTTTTCCCTATATAAGCCTTCTTGATGGTAATTTCTTCACCTGACGTTGGCCGATCTGCGCCGAAACCGGTCGTTTTTTTTACTTCTTTAAATACACCTGTGGAAAAGAGTAACTGTAATTTAATTTATACTATCCTTTTCATTTTTATAACTTTTGCTGTTGATCCGGGGAAAGAATTCGTGAATGAGGCATCTTTAAGTCTTTAGCAGGCAAAAACTGCAAATCCAACTTTTTATTTGCGCTAATCTTTCGCTCCTCTAAGTCTCAAGGAAGCCGAAGCAAATTTGATTGCGGCGGAATCCTTTCTTTAGAATTCTGTTGCGTCGCAAAGTTACATTAATCCTCTGCCTTATTTATCGAATTATTTTCTCGGAGCATTTAAATGAGTAGCCCATTCTTAACTGATGCTGTTCTGACGAGAAATCAAATTAATCCTCAAAAATAAGTTTCCTTACAAGTAGCTTAGAAATGTCTTTGTCTTTACTTTCTTATGATTCGATGTTTTTGGAAATGGCAACAGGTATAAAGATGTATTTTAAAATATAAGACAAGAAAGGTGACATTTTGATAGGATAGTCAATCGAGAGAAGGGTTTCAGCATGCATGGGCAAAAATTTTGCTTCTAAAATGGACCTTTACGTAGATAACTTATTATATTCTGTCTAGAATAAAAGGTGCCATTAAAATGTATCTACCGATTAGCTTGTCTCCTTGTAAAGAAGGTTGTACATTGAATTTGTTATTTAGCATATCCATCAATTAAATATCTAATTATAAATTTGATTCTAATTTATTCTCGCTGGAACTAGTAGTTCCTAGTTATTCCAATGATTTTCCCTTTGAATTACTCATATGTTTCGAAGAATTTCTTCCAAAGCTATCATATGTATCTAAAATTCCTACCTATAAGACCCAGTGCCAAACACCGAAAGACGGCTTGCAGGATGAATACTATTTATAATTAGAAGATAGAATAGTTCCATGATATCTTCTAAGGTTGCTCTAGTGGTTGATGGTTATCTGCTAATGCACGTGTGTAAAGTTTCTTATTCGTTTCATTTCATCAGCACAATAAAGGAGAGTTTCAACGCACCAAAAGGAGGGATAAAGGGAGAGGTGATAGGAGGGATAGCGAAGACTATGACAGCTTTGCCTCGGAGTCGGATACCGAACAAGGGACATCCAGCAGAACGGAGTCCTCAAACCAACTAGAGGAAGCCGTCCAAGTTCAGCAGGGCGTCCCTAACGCTGTAGCTCCCGGAGCCACGCATCACAGTAAGAATCTACTTTCAGTTAATCACTCAGTTTAGGCGATAAATTTAATGTGTTAGGTGTTCAATAACAGCTTCTTTCACGTTAACTTGATAAATTACAAAATAGAGGAGGGAAAATACGGATGTGAGTAGATTGTAATCTTCAATTGTCTCCCTGATTAATTGGGATGTTTATTATCTTAGGATGGACATTCGAAAGTTTACGTCAGCATACATTTACATAGCATTGCCTATGTACGTGTAACATAATTAAATTGTACGCGACCTTGTGATCAGGTCGTAGGTGGAATGGGA
The DNA here is from genome assembly GCA_000376725.2 of Ladona fulva. Taxonomy (NCBI): domain Eukaryota; kingdom Metazoa; phylum Arthropoda; class Insecta; order Odonata; family Libellulidae; genus Ladona; species Ladona fulva. The sequence continues at coordinate 535,367 of KZ308369.1, read as the reverse complement.
AGCTCCAACTGATTACTACTAAAATCAACGTAGGACAACCTACACTATTATGGAATGTACTATTCAAAGCCCATTATATAAAAGGACTGCTAACTTTATGTAGTTTCGGAAACGGACTACTTGATCACTTATGAATAAGTTGTTATCAAAGTTAATTCCGATGTGCACTATAAACACGGTAATAATTATGCTTTATCACGATTCAAGAATTTCATCAAGATTAGTCTTTAGGTACTCATTGAAATGAAAACGCTTTGCAATTTTTAAATTTATATGAACTTTGGTAGTTAATATAAACATTTAGCCACTCTAAGTTTATTGCTATTGCGATTAAAATCTCGATAATTATTGAAGAGTATCAAATGAAGGGGAATAATCTTCAAAATAATATGCGATGGCTGAGCTTCGTGGAACGCCATACCGTTATATGTGCAGTTTTGTTTCTTTACCACCGAGGCACCAATTGTTTTACAAATCTTCTTTGATTCTTTGCTATCAAAGAGTAGAGTTGCCGATGTCTTATTTTATGTCTTATTAGCTCCTGTTTGTGGCATAATTGAAGGTGTGTCGTTTTTCGTTCAATTTAATTTCAATTACGAGTAAACTTGCTGTAATATTTTACGAATTAATCTTCGGACTTTAACTGTATAACTACATAAGGACTCTTTTGAGTGTAATTTTTAAATCAATTAGATTCTGATATTTTACAATTGACATCTTTCAATTTACGCTCAGATTACTTTTGTATCCTTTTCCTCGCATAAAATATCTGGCTCCAAATAAGTCTTATTCTCAGTCATTTCGTTAACACAAGCAGAATTTTAACTAGATTATCTTAATAAGCATGCAGTTTTTCATCCCGTTATAGAGCTTTCGTTTCATCAAATTTTTGAAGGAAACGATGGAGTCGAAATGGCTCAAGTATGATGAAAAGATTTATCAAAATGTTCTATTGTAACATCGAAGCGATTCCTTTAACCGTATGATCCCCCTGCTTTGGAGATAATGAACAATACATCATGAGTTACAATTTAAGGAAGGTTGAAATAAGCTAATAATAAGTTCATTTTTTTATAAAATCGATATATCGATCAATCGGGAAGGAATTTTAATATCCGAATAAAAGAGCATATGAAATCTTTCTTAAATAACACTCCCGTCTCCCAATACGGAGAGACCCGTGTTTTTGTCTTTGTTTTTGTCCGTTTTTTGTCTTTGCCCAACACCTCAATTTTTCCCACAATTCCTCTTCTTTCATTTCGGAAATCTTACATATCCAACATAAAGGACCAAAAATGAACTTCCTAGAGCAAAGAGAAATCCTTGTATCCAAAATTGCTTCTGAGAATGTTGTTAACGAAGTAATTCCTCTAACTTACTTCCCTCTACTTCTTTGTACCCTTCCCAAGAATTCTCTCTCAGATAAGAACAACCCATACCCCCCGGAAAGCTCCCACATCCCCTAACCCTTCTTTTCTCCAACCACTTTCCCTCTCTTGTCCTGCTTTGTTTCCTCATACCAACCCTGTTCCCCTCTTTTTCCCTATATAAGCCTTCTTGATGGTAATTTCTTCACCTGACGTTGGCCGATCTGCGCCGAAACCGGTCGTTTTTTTTACTTCTTTAAATACACCTGTGGAAAAGAGTAACTGTAATTTAATTTATACTATCCTTTTCATTTTTATAACTTTTGCTGTTGATCCGGGGAAAGAATTCGTGAATGAGGCATCTTTAAGTCTTTAGCAGGCAAAAACTGCAAATCCAACTTTTTATTTGCGCTAATCTTTCGCTCCTCTAAGTCTCAAGGAAGCCGAAGCAAATTTGATTGCGGCGGAATCCTTTCTTTAGAATTCTGTTGCGTCGCAAAGTTACATTAATCCTCTGCCTTATTTATCGAATTATTTTCTCGGAGCATTTAAATGAGTAGCCCATTCTTAACTGATGCTGTTCTGACGAGAAATCAAATTAATCCTCAAAAATAAGTTTCCTTACAAGTAGCTTAGAAATGTCTTTGTCTTTACTTTCTTATGATTCGATGTTTTTGGAAATGGCAACAGGTATAAAGATGTATTTTAAAATATAAGACAAGAAAGGTGACATTTTGATAGGATAGTCAATCGAGAGAAGGGTTTCAGCATGCATGGGNTTGAGTACAATCTGTCATGAGAGACGGAATTTTTTAATATATCTTTTTATTTAAAAATGGGACGTTTCATTTCATCGCAAAGATTGGAATGGATGCTTTTTAGCGTGGGTTCGCTGGGTTGTTCTCGGAAAAGGAGATAAAAAAATGTTAGGAATGGTGTTAGCCCCTGGATATTTTCGACTCTTTGATCTTCTTTCCCTGTTGATTTGCAAATCCGCTTTCTCCATCGCTGCTGTTGACTTTTCTTATATTTTACTGCATTTACGCGCAAAGCAAACAAAAATCCGGGATGATAGTTTTTTTCTATTCATGAATCTCTCGACGTTGTAAAACATATATTTTCTTGAAGTCGTTTGGAAGGCTGCAGGCAGAGGATGGGTATTAGGTGCTAACTATTAAGTAAACCCTGACGAAGGTACTAGATGATAGCTTTCGAAACGGAAAATTATTAAAAGTGATTATGCATTTCGTACCGGCCGTTCTAAAAGAAAATCGTTGATGGGCTTAGATATTTTTTTCAACTAATAAAATATTTTCTGGCCTAATGGGTGATTGAACTGATTTTTGGAAGAATGATGACAGAGTGTACACAAAATGTAAAGCGCGGCATACGTGTTGAAGCTGCTGCACAATGTTCTTGAATGAAGGCCTATGAACAGATGCTTTATCGAAGAGTTCAATAATAAGAGCTTCAGGGAGGCAATTAAAATAGAATAGTATGACTATCTACCTGTTCAATGGTTTCTAAACTGCCCAATTGTGTTACTAATCTCAATTTCTGTCTTGCATAACTCCTTGAAATTTCAGAACAATGAAAAATATAGCCGTTGATGTTTGTTATTTCCCTAAGAGCAGAAGTGTTTCAGTACTCAATCATTTGTCGTCAAAAATATATGTTAAAGCTCCAACTGTTATGGCGCGCGTTGATCTGTGATGGAAATCATCAAAAATAGAGGTTTTTACCGCTGGTTGGTGAAGATTACATGTTTGTGTGAATGCAATAAAAATCTATGTAAGCTGTTATGCATATATATTCCACTAGTTCGATTCCTTTAGTAACATGAAGGGGTGTGTACATGGTAATGGGTGTCCAAAATGTGATTGAAATGTTTGTTGTGATGTGAAATAAAATTATCAGTGACTGTGCATCAAATATCACGTAATCATTATCCCTTTTCTTAAGTCCATGTTTGAATGAATGCGAGGAATCAAAGTGAGCATGGGAGTCCATAAAACATTCCATTATACTAAGAAAGTTTTTTCTCAAAAAAGACAAACAACGATGAAATTTAGTTTCACAAGAAGTTTCGCGTGAACGTGATTCGATTTTTCTTTTCCTACTAACTAAATGGTTTTGGTTCGTTATTTATGCTAAAATCATAAGATAATATATTCGCTACCAGTCAAATAACTAAGCTCGATTATTGGCGTAGCTGAAGTATTCCGTTATTTTTGAAAAAAATACTGTACGGTTTTTTTGTAAACTTTCTCTTGATATTCTTCTTTTAAGAAATTTCCATTTATTTGATCAAATAAGTAGAAATATACATCTTTCATTGCTCTATGGAACAAAACATCTCTAGAAAAGCTTGTTTTAATTTTCCCGTTTATTACCTAGAAAGCTCTTCATTCAACGTTTTATAGCTGAATTTGAATTTAAAAAATTGAAAAAAAGTTTCTAAAACTGTCGGGGTGGAAACCCAAAACAGTTGCACCCTATATGTGCCTATATTCCAATCTTTCAGTAATTAGTGTAACGCTTTTTTTAAAAATCGTGAATTCACGTGTATATCGTGCAACGCATTTATTTTAAATATTGATATTTTGATTAAATTATTTTCTTTATTCCAGATCTCCTCTACCCTGGACCGGAATCCAGCACGTCTCCAGAGCCTTCCCCGGTCTCCGAGCGCCGTTCCTTCCCGCGACTTGGAAAGCCAAGGTACTCAAGTCATCCACATCGAGTTGCCTTCGCGGAGATATTTTAGTAGAAGTAGACATGATAGCCATAGGGTACGGGGAAATTGCTTTAACTTTGATCTTTGGTCATTCATCCCATTCCGAGATTCCGGGTTTCGAATCCCTATACCAACAATTTTGCGGTATTTTTGGGATCCGAAAGTCGAGAATCCCGATCGGGAGATAAGAGGTTAAAATTGAGCTGCTCGTGTCGTATCCGAAGCCGCAGAGGTGGAGTGGCGCGGCCTGGGCGACCTCCGCCACCGCTGCAGACGGAGCTGATGGCACCTGGATCCGAGGGACCAGAGCTGAGCGAGGCGGAGTGCGATGTGGACAAATGCAGTCACAGGACGTCCCAATTTCTCGCTGTGGCCAATAAGGACTTCTCCATCCGAGTGTAAGGGCTGGAGAAACCGCTCCTGCCTCGGGGAGGGTTGGGGAAAACGACTGTCTTTTGTACGACCATGTTTGATCTCAATTTTACGCGCGAATTCCGCGAGGCCTTTCCGGGGTAAAACAGTATTTTCACCCGTAGATCGGCCGCATCGTCTTTCCGTTAATTATCGCATGGGTGACCGTTGGTTGATCCCCTTTTTGTCCTTTGTATCTACTTTACGACGTGTCGTGTAGCACGTGGCTGAAACTCAAGGCCTGCCATTTTGGGTCCGCGTGGAGAAGTTAGGCCGGTCGGGCTGTGTGTGTTTTCTAAAACGATGTCTCGGAGTGGAAACTGAATTAGGTTGCCGCTGGGACAATTGAATTAATTCTTCTGTTCCGACTTTCTCAGCGCGGTTGACTTATTTATCCATCCCAAAAACTTTTCGATGTCGAGTCTTTCGACCTATTTGAGTCTCCCTATTGATATCTGAGAGTGGATTCAAAGGTTTATAAGAAATTTTTAGCGAACGGCTTATGTCGAATAGTGTGGAAATCTGTGCGTCCAACGTGGGAATCGTTTACAAAGATATTCCTTTGCTACGGTATTGAGTACAATCTGTCATGAGAGACGGAATTTTTTAATATATCTTTTTATTTAAAAATGGGACGTTTCATTTCATCGCAAAGATTGGAATGGATGCTTTTTAGCGTGGGTTCGCTGGGTTGTTCTCGGAAAAGGAGATAAAAAAATGTTAGGAATGGTGTTAGCCCCTGGATATTTTCGACTCTTTGATCTTCTTTCCCTGTTGATTTGCAAATCCGCTTTCTCCATCGCTGCTGTTGACTTTTCTTATATTTTACTGCATTTACGCGCAAAGCAAACAAAAATCCGGGATGATAGTTTTTTTCTATTCATGAATCTCTCGACGTTGTAAAACATATATTTTCTTGAAGTCGTTTGGAAGGCTGCAGGCAGAGGATGGGTATTAGGTGCTAACTATTAAGTAAACCCTGACGAAGGTACTAGATGATAGCTTTCGAAACGGAAAATTATTAAAAGTGATTATGCATTTCGTACCGGCCGTTCTAAAAGAAAATCGTTGATGGGCTTAGATATTTTTTTCAACTAATAAAATATTTTCTGGCCTAATGGGTGATTGAACTGATTTTTGGAAGAATGATGACAGAGTGTACACAAAATGTAAAGCGCGGCATACGTGTTGAAGCTGCTGCACAATGTTCTTGAATGAAGGCCTATGAACAGATGCTTTATCGAAGAGTTCAATAATAAGAGCTTCAGGGAGGCAATTAAAATAGAATAGTATGACTATCTACCTGTTCAATGGTTTCTAAACTGCCCAATTGTGTTACTAATCTCAATTTCTGTCTTGCATAACTCCTTGAAATTTCAGAACAATGAAAAATATAGCCGTTGATGTTTGTTATTTCCCTAAGAGCAGAAGTGTTTCAGTACTCAATCATTTGTCGTCAAAAATATATGTTAAAGCTCCAACTGTTATGGCGCGCGTTGATCTGTGATGGAAATCATCAAAAATAGAGGTTTTTACCGCTGGTTGGTGAAGATTACATGTTTGTGTGAATGCAATAAAAATCTATGTAAGCTGTTATGCATATATATTCCACTAGTTCGATTCCTTTAGTAACATGAAGGGGTGTGTACATGGTAATGGGTGTCCAAAATGTGATTGAAATGTTTGTTGTGATGTGAAATAAAATTATCAGTGACTGTGCATCAAATATCACGTAATCATTATCCCTTTTCTTAAGTCCATGTTTGAATGAATGCGAGGAATCAAAGTGAGCATGGGAGTCCATAAAACATTCCATTATACTAAGAAAGTTTTTTCTCAAAAAAGACAAACAACGATGAAATTTAGTTTCACAAGAAGTTTCGCGTGAACGTGATTCGATTTTTCTTTTCCTACTAACTAAATGGTTTTGGTTCGTTATTTATGCTAAAATCATAAGATAATATATTCGCTACCAGTCAAATAACTAAGCTCGATTATTGGCGTAGCTGAAGTATTCCGTTATTTTTGAAAAAAATACTGTACGGTTTTTTTGTAAACTTTCTCTTGATATTCTTCTTTTAAGAAATTTCCATTTATTTGATCAAATAAGTAGAAATATACATCTTTCATTGCTCTATGGAACAAAACATCTCTAGAAAAGCTTGTTTTAATTTTCCCGTTTATTACCTAGAAAGCTCTTCATTCAACGTTTTATAGCTGAATTTGAATTTAAAAAATTGAAAAAAAGTTTCTAAAACTGTCGGCAATATGAGACGACCAAGTTTTACGTAAATGAAACTTCCTGTTATAATCCGAGCTCAGGAAACCGAGACAAAAGGACGGATTTAAACAAAGGAAGACTGTCTTCGAGATTAATGAAAATTAATCAATGCTTTATAGATCTCGGAAGTCGGAAGGAAATTGAAAGGTAGATCCACAAAGGGATTAGTCGATTGTTTGTCCTTGGAATGAGATTAGTGGGCATGATTGCTCCTCATCGAAGAATGAATGACCTATAGTTCTTTCACAGATTAAGTGCTAAAGAGGATATCCAGATTACAGCGATAAACCCTCAGATAAAATAGAATGGTGCTTTGACTTTAGAGCCGCTCTTCATACGATTTTCCCCACGTTTCAGTCCTCCACTGGTGATATTTCCAATGAACAATGTTACGTTACATTTATCATTGTTATTGACCTTTTCTTTAGTTTCTCTGGAAATTACCGCCGTGGAAATTTAGCTCTCAAAATAGTTTCGTCACTTCATTGCTTTGTAACTCGCATTGGTGCCAATCCATTACTTTTTGATTCCAAAAAGTGAACATTAGATTCAATTGTTATGTTATTTCTTTAGAAGAGTATAGCACCAATTGAAATGTAATTATACTGTCAATGTGGACGGTATACTGACTGACAGTCTTTTTCATTCGCTCCTCAGTTTTGCTGATTCCGAGATAAAAATCCATCTGGAAAGATGTTGACTGATTCAGTACGAAATTTAAATACTTACCAAAACCAAATTTCCATGAACAGCAAAGCAAATAATTCTCCACCCTTCATATTTTCTTCAATGAATTGAGGTCACCCATTTTTCTTCTTATATTTTGCTTACAGTTACCACTTTTGGGACTACCAAAAAGTTTACTCGCTCTTCAGTGGCACAATTCAAGATTCAAAGGGTGAACTGCTTGTAAAACTAACTTCGGTTAGGAACGGATTGGCTTCTTAATATGAGGTATGATTGTATTCGCTAAAGAATCGAGGATTTTTATGGCAGAGAGACCTTAGTTTTCTGCATGAAATCTCCCCAGTAGTTTGTGTTCAGCTTTGGATGAAAAAACAAAGGCATGAAGATAAAAAGGGAGAGAAAATAGAGATAAAACTTAAAAAGTGTGAGAAATTTGTCACGCAAAGGATTTCGTGCAGTAATTAGCCGAAAATATGGAGGAAAAAAGGGGCGTGGAGGAGGAGTATGGAAAAAAAGGCAGTGGGAGAAACTAAAAGAAGGCAAAATAGAGTAAAATAAGGTAGGGTGAGGCGGGGACAAAGAGACGCAGAGAGGAAAAGCAGTAATTGTGATGGGAGGAGTATGGCTGCGTGAGGGAGCGATTGCGAGTGGAAAATAAAGTGGAATAGCGTAAATTTCGGAGGAGAAGAGCAAATAAAATTAAGAGAAAAAGATAAGATAATTAGAATTAAACGTCGTGGGGGTAATTTCTGTGGAGTTGGAACGTTGGATCTGGCGCAGGGATAGTTCTTTTCGTACGGCAAATTTCTCTCGGAGTGAAAGGAGAGCGGGTGAGCAGAGGGCATACAGAGTGATGAGTGAAAACGAATTCCTTGTACTGAGGCCATTGCAAACTGCCTTCGGCCTTAAAGTACCCCATGGATGCCAGCATATTTTACTTCGCTACGTAAAAGATTGGAGAGATTCGCTTCTCCGTGCAAGGTAAAATGCTAAACTTTGGAATAGTTGTTCTCTGAGAGTGACGAAAGTGCTGGAACCTTCGTGGCGTACAGATTGTTCCCGGAGTAGATGCAGCCGTCATTCGNTGATGAAACAACATTTTCTTTTTCGCCTACTGCGGCCGTTTTCTCTTAATTTCGTCCCTCAAACGCTGAAATAAGTTTGCATAATACTCGCCGATGATTGTTTTTCTCATTGAAGATAATCAATGAAAATTATTTCTTGTGCATCCCAAAAATCTCGTATATCCAAAAACGCTAATTTAAATGCATTAAGGCAGAGGAGTTGCGGTTCTCAAAAACTTCGTACGTAACATTCTTTAAACTTTCCCTGTCTCTCAATGTATATAAAATCAGAATCTTATTCCTTGGGGAGATTCGCTACTTGGCTTCCATTGTTATTATTCGACACACTTGAGAATACTGTGGTGAAATGTGGTCCTCCAACCATTAGAACGTATTTAAGAAGCTGAGGCAGGAGCAGAGAGAGCACGGAAGGAATTAACGCCTATTTCAGAGGAGTGTATTTGACTGTGGGAGCATCTTGAATGCTTAAGCCAAACTCTTCTTTGATTCCCATCTTTAATTAGTTGGACTTCCTCAAGGTCTGTTGATATTACAAAGGCTAGCGAGTCAAGTGCGGGCGCATTCGAAATGTCATCCGAGTTAATTAGAATCTTCTAATTCCCATCTTATAACTTCGTGACTTATGTCGAACTACTCGTGGGTTCACTATGTCTCGGGAAAACTGAGTGACGAGGAGCAACTTAATTAGCTTTATGAGTAAGACCGAACGTGTTTGAATCTTATATCATCTCTAAGTATCACGACATCCTGAGAAATATTAAATTTGATGGTAATCAAAGGTATTTCCTTAATAATCCAGTTTATTTTTCGTAGAAGGTATATGTTGGGGTTCATGACACTCTTGGATCAAAAAAACTACCTCCGTACAACGTATCATCTACGTTCATTGAAATTTTTTGATTAGACTTTAATTTGTGTTAAATATATTGGACTTTAATAAAAAGAAACTTAGTAACTTTTTATGTTTTTAGTAACTCAATAATTTTTTCAATAACCGTTGCATAGTTTTTAAATGAAAGCATTTTAGAATATGATACAATTGCTACCTTCTTGTAAGTGCTCTTTTATATTGGGAAAACACAAGCGTTAAACGCTGAAACACACGAAAAGGAAAGGACCCTTTCCCTTCTTTTTGAAAGATCGAATCACTCGATAAAACTATCCGTTCTCCTTATAATCTCGCGATATCTCTTTGACTTCTAGTTTCGGAAATCGTGCTCGCCGAGTACGGGAATAACGATGTTGCATATTTCGTCTCACAAATCAGTACTAAAAAAATTCTGGAATAACTTGTACCTATACTCGGTTCTATTATCCTTAAGAGATTCCCAACTGAGGGTTTTGTTCATTTCTGATACACTGCTATCGAAACTATAATCTACCTTAACTAAACGAGCCGCTCTGCGTTGTATGTGCTCTAGCTCCAAGATCAGAATCTTTTCGTGTGGATTTCATACTGCGCAACAATACTCAAGCAACGGACGAACGTAAAAAAAGTGCCTCTTTGACACTCGAATGACTACCCCTGAGAACGCGGTTACAACTCAAAGTCTTATCAGCTGCCACCAGTACATCTTGAATGTGCATTTAAACGATAAATTACTACTGAAAAAACTCCTAAATAAGATTCCACCGCATCAGCCAGTGGAACCGCAATAATAAACGCCGCAGGTTTGTGATTTTCAAATTTATTTTGTATGCTTACGGAAATCCTGTATGGGGGAACAAGACGGTCCTGGAGAAGACCGGTATCTGATATCTGAATATCTAACGAGATAGAGGAAAAGACTTCTTGATGAAGTCAAAGATTTCAAAACCATTACCCGATGGAGTTGGGGCCCAATGGATTCAGCTACAACCCACCAGGATATTATAAAAATTAAGATTTTTAACAAGCCATGCTCCCGGATACGCAGTACTACGGCGTAACAAGAAAAGCTAAGCCAAGAGAATTTTATCAACTCTCTTCCTTTTCTCTGTTTATCTCTCTATGTTTTTATCCGTTTAAAATCCGTCTAAAATAATTATCGGCTAAGAAAATTATACCCGAATTTTTCTTGTTTCATTTGAGTCAACGGTACTCACTTCGTCTCCCGTTCACACTCTTCTTAGGTATTTTTCTTTTGTTAATTTATGATTCCTCAAAATTCACAGGATATCCTCACTTATGCTCAAAAATTTCCAAAACAGCTGCTATCACCCCTCACTGCTTCATACGTGAACCCTCTTGCCCCGCATTTTTTCTCAACAAACAAGAATGACTCATTGAATCCTAGTGAATGTGCATTCATCCCAAACTTGCCTACCGTCACTTGCCCATCGGCTTTTTATCGCGATTCGAATCAGCAGCCCAAGGAAACGCGTATAGCGTCTGATTGGCACCTAAAGTCTCAGCAGTGCAGCTTCTCACCATAAAAGATCTCTCATGGCAGTGCATATCAACGCACAAAGTATACTTGTACATTTCGTTGAGATTAACCTTCTCGGTGCTGTTGATGGCATCGATATATTTGGTTTGAGTCGTGATTAAAACCGAATATTTCCTTTTCGCTTGTTAATTCCCAACTTCAATCTAGTTATGAATCCCCTCCTTTGACCCTTTGATATTCAACAAATATATGAACTTAAAAGTGTTTAATAGAAAACAAGGGGGAATAAGACCCCGAGTCAGGAGCCATAAACAAAATTTTTTTAATTAAAAAGTGAATTTTATTCGTCGTCGTTGAATTATTCTTGAGTTTAGATAAGATCTCGGAATTAATCTTTAAATTAAGTAATCTACCAGAATAGTTTATTGATTCTTGTGGATTTAAAAAATTCATGTTTGTGGATCTTTCTGTCAGTTAGTCATGAAGTAATTTTTATATGCCACACAGTGTAAACTCAAATTTAGAAAACGAAGTCCCTGAGGCATAAGAAAGCTTCACAAAACTTTGCCGTTCAACTTCAGCAATGGTTGTTAGTTTTTATCAGAATGCCTTCTAAGTCCGAAATGGATTCTACGTGGATTAGGGATCATAAACTTTCATAGTGTTTGGAGATCCATTAGCGGTGGCCTTCGAAATTACGAAAACTCCGCAAATGAATCGACTTCAACGACAGTTTCCATTTCCTTCAAAACTGTTCGTAGAGTTCCAACTTTGACGTGAATAATCACCACTTTGATTACCGAACTGAAATTTGAAAAAGGTGTAACATACATTAGCAATAGAAAATTGGGAAGCTAAATGGTATATCATTTGATAACTTTTGTCGAAAATGAACAACCAAAATATTTCACTTTATAATGTGTTTCAATTCATGATTAATATTTCTACGAAGTTAATGTATCAGGTAAAGTTTTGTTAGTTTTACTTCCCTTTGAATTGGCAATCTAGAAGTGTAAACTCGGATGCTTCAATGAGAATGCCATTTGCTAGATATGTATACGCTAGGCGTAATTAATCGATAATCTTTTATTTATGTCTCAATGCCCCCACACGCATCCATTTACTGGACAATTATAGTGGTGGGCTTCAAACAATAGCAAAGGACGAACACAGATAACCATTCCATAATCGGAAAAATCCGACTAGCCGGGATTCGAACCCGGGACTTGGGGTAGGAGAGCTCGCACGCCAACCACTGCGTCTCCGCGGCCGGTAGTTGGTTAAAATGTTCTTTTTATACTACTATAAATTTACTTCGCAGTGTTTTCACCCCATTCCTGTGTGGGCGTTTACCCGCATCTTGGGTTTTTCTCGGTTTACTTATACTCGGTAATAAATAAATACAGGAGACATGTATAAGTATTCATAAAAGTTGTTATCTGAAATTAATTGTGGCCTATCTTTGGAATTAATTAACCATCAGCTTCAACACTCTTATTTAAAATCTCTCAATTAAGTAAACGGAGGCTCATTAGACATTTACACCACAGCTGGCGTGTGAATCAAACAAAGCAAAGAATGCCGTAAAACGTAAATATTTCATTGGTAACTTGTACAGGTGATAACATTTAAGCAATTACCATCTTAGCCTGTTGAATAAGTTGTGTGTGTGAGACTACCAATTAAAATTATTATCAAAAACCATAGTTAATAAATACATCATTAATATAGTTAATAAATATTTTAAATAGTAGAGCAGTAACAGTCCCTCTGTTCTGGTGAAGTAAAGAACACTCATGGCTTATTTAGTTGACGTCACGCGATTTGTACACATGAGATGAATGAATATGCATCACAACAGTCTTATCGGAATTCCTGACCAGATATCTATCATGAGCACATCTCCAATTATAATTTCAATCTTACTGCATCATTTCCTCAGCCTTTTGAATGCTTTTATAGGCCATCAGAAATAATGAGTCATCAGCTCACTGAACCACGATGGAAGTTATAGCTATATCGTACAAGTCAATAACAAGTGAATTGAATTAAGTGAGGCCTAAGGTAAATCCATCAGGAACCCAGTAACTTATAAGAGTAGATAAACGCATCACTAAAATTAACCCCGCAGTTTGGATTAGACTAATAGTTAGCGAACCATTTATTATAGACACCAACTATAACATACGGGTGTCCCTTTCAAACCTCCCACTTTTCAAAGGCCCAGGGAAAAAGAACTACAGTAGATATGATAATGAAATTGCACCATATGCTAGAACATCTCCAGGAATTTATATTAGGGCATCAGAGGTGTCAACTATTGTCGCCAGAGTGCAGAATGATTGGATGAAGTGAAAATGGCGACTCCACAGGAGCGGGCGGAAGCAGTAGTGTGGTTTGCAGAAACAAAATCACAGTGAATTGGTCAGTGAATCTGGACATGTTGGAGCAGTTTGTATACCCTCAGATACAGGACTTGCAACCCAACATCATCTTTCAACAAGATGGAGCTCTGCCTCTGCATTGGTCAACGGCTGTTCGCAAGTTCCTGGACACGCAATTTCCAATGGCTGGATCGGACGTGGAGGACCCATTGCCTGGCCACCACGTTCCCCTGACATTACCCCGCTGGATTTCTTCTTCTGGGGATTCGTAAAGGACCGTGTATACGCGACCAAAGCAGACGATATTCCTATGTTAAGATGTCGTATCACTGATGCGATTGCAACAGTGACAGAGGACATGTTACGAAGAACATGGCAAGAAATTGAATACAGACTCAATATTCTTCGTGCTACAAATGGTTCACATGTAGAGGTGTAGTGATGATTATTAAATAAATTCTTTGAGATGCTCTAGCATATGGTGCAATTTTATTACCATATCTACTGTAGTTTTTTTCCTTGGACCTTTGAAATGTGGGAGGTTTGAAAGGGACACCCTATTTCTTAATAAAAGATATATCTTATGAATATCAATTCCTTAAATATTTGAAATTGGCCTCCTATTTGAATTTCCAAAATAAATAGCTAAGAAAAGCCATTCATAAATACTTATCCATTATTATTATTAAGCCAATCATAAATACTTATGTATAGGTTCTTGCAGTATGGTTTGTTTCATGTAGATGAAATTGTTTTCAATTGTAACTGTTCCACGGAGGAAGGAGTAGTTTTGTGGAACTCCATCAAATTAAAAGGAAGACAGGAGTTTACTTTTTCAGTAGGTTTGTTTGCACGCGGCCGGTTTCAACGAATAATCGCCATCATCAGGTAAAGAAACAAATGCAGAAAGCATATTTATACCGTGCGAATCTAACAAAGGGGAAGGAGGAGTGGTAGGTGAGAAAGGATCCTTGGTGCAACGACCAGTACCCTCGTGCCGATGGTCCTTAATGGAATTAATGGAAGTGGTTATTATTATAAACGGAAAACTCGGAGAATACTATCATTATGAAAATTTTAATAGTTTTTTTATATTTTATACCGCAGTAATACACCAGAGCTGGCGGCATCCGAATGCTTTAGGCGCTATGATTTAAGTCAGCAACATCTAACAACTAACTTACAGGTTAATACTTAAACTACCTACGAGAAGGATTATGCGCTTAGAAAAGCTAAATTGTAAGTAGCACAACAATTATTATCATTAACATCTACATTCACCATTCTCATTTTTATTAAGAATTTGTGCAAGGTTATGCAAGATATTTTCGTTTATGTCATGCCTTCAAGTCTATTTAATCCTTTAATTTTTAGTATAACCAAACCTAGCTATAACTCCATTCTTTAATAATTTGTAAAGAAAAATTATTTCTAGTGCATATATCATCACAGTTTATATCAGACGGACTAGAAATCAGTGAAAAATATTTGCATAATGTTACAACCTCTAGCCACAATTTTTCTCAATGCATACGTGATAAAGAATTGTAAGTAAAATTATTAATGTAGGTGAAATAAGTAGAATAGGTCACTGGTGCGGTCCGTTGCCAAATATAAAAACGAAGACTCCCTTTCGGCCCTGACCCGATGAAAGCCTCCGTTCGACTCGAAATACCCTCTTTTCACTGCCTCTTTGAACATCTCCAGAATTCATTACCCATACTTTACGATCACGTTCATTGGCCTATTCCCATCCAAACGAATATTCAAGCGGGAAAAATAAATAGGTGAAATGGTGCAGCACATTTTTCCTTCACATCAAAATACAACGGTTTAGGAAGCAAGAGTAAAAAGTTCCAGTTGAAGAGTTTTTTATTTTGCTGTTTGGCTTGGTTTTCTGCCTTTCTGTTACTCTCTCTCTCTCTCGTCCGTAAACGACTCCTCATTTCAGAAAAGCTCTCTGAGAGCTGAGGGAACGAAATCTACGGCTCCACGAAATCCACTGCTCCCTGGGGCTCATTCTCCCGAGTCCCAAAACTCGGAACTCGGAGGAACCAATGGCGTGCTAGGAACATATTCCAAGGACTTTCAAACATACACATGAGTGTACCTTCTCCATTGAACACGTTATTGGTAGACTCGAAGGACTGGTGAGCTCTGTAAGGGTGAGGACAGAGGAAGGCATTCGGTCTAAATAGGATATTATGAATATTGTGAATTTTTAAACGCGCATGTGCGAAAGACATAGTTTGTTGTATTTGATGATATATTTCCGGTTCGACTTCATGAGTTGCGGGATTAATTTTCCCATTGGTGAGAGGGAAATTCTAAGAAGTAAGATTAAAGATTCGTTGTTTGTGCCTCTGCTTTTGAGTTTTAGTTTCTCCGTTCTGTGTTTGATGTTTTCAATGTGAGAAGAGCCATCAGATATATTAGTAAGTGTGCAGCTAAGATCAAAGGCTGATATGTAATTGGAAAAGTTTGTCGTAGAACTCCAGAGGTTTACGAATTAAGGGAATCCACAGGATGATGGAAATCTGTCATTTGCCTTTTAAAAATTTCAGTAACTTATTCTCGTTTAAAAAAGTTCTATTCAAGGTTTCTCTCGATGAAATTTGAAATTATTATCGAAGCATCTACTATAATAATCAATGTTATGTATTGAATAGATCTACATATATTAGCTTCTTCGGAGTGCTCCCAGAATGCCATATGGGTAGCTCGTTCACCTTTTGTGAAAGTGGTTCCGGGTTCGATTCCCGAAGGGGGCCCATATGTGCGAAATGAACTCAGCTGTTGAAGAACCTTAAAAAATATTTAGCTTCTCCGGTTATGCATATACATATATTGGATGCAGACTCATAGCCTTAACTGCAAGCCTCCGTGGTTTGGTGTTTTTATGTCGTATATGCCCCGAAAGCAGACCCCAGAAAAAAATGAGGAATCCAACTAGCTNTTGTTTTAATTTTCCCGTTTATTACCTAGAAAGCTCTTCATTCAACGTTTTATAGCTGAATTTGAATTTAAAAAATTGAAAAAAAGTTTCTAAAACTGTCGGCAATATGAGACGACCAAGTTTTACGTAAATGAAACTTCCTGTTATAATCCGAGCTCAGGAAACCGAGACAAAAGGACGGATTTAAACAAAGGAAGACTGTCTTCGAGATTAATGAAAATTAATCAATGCTTTATAGATCTCGGAAGTCGGAAGGAAATTGAAAGGTAGATCCACAAAGGGATTAGTCGATTGTTTGTCCTTGGAATGAGATTAGTGGGCATGATTGCTCCTCATCGAAGAATGAATGACCTATAGTTCTTTCACAGATTAAGTGCTAAAGAGGATATCCAGATTACAGCGATAAACCCTCAGATAAAATAGAATGGTGCTTTGACTTTAGAGCCGCTCTTCATACGATTTTCCCCACGTTTCAGTCCTCCACTGGTGATATTTCCAATGAACAATGTTACGTTACATTTATCATTGTTATTGACCTTTTCTTTAGTTTCTCTGGAAATTACCGCCGTGGAAATTTAGCTCTCAAAATAGTTTCGTCACTTCATTGCTTTGTAACTCGCATTGGTGCCAATCCATTACTTTTTGATTCCAAAAAGTGAACATTAGATTCAATTGTTATGTTATTTCTTTAGAAGAGTATAGCACCAATTGAAATGTAATTATACTGTCAATGTGGACGGTATACTGACTGACAGTCTTTTTCATTCGCTCCTCAGTTTTGCTGATTCCGAGATAAAAATCCATCTGGAAAGATGTTGACTGATTCAGTACGAAATTTAAATACTTACCAAAACCAAATTTCCATGAACAGCAAAGCAAATAATTCTCCACCCTTCATATTTTCTTCAATGAATTGAGGTCACCCATTTTTCTTCTTATATTTTGCTTACAGTTACCACTTTTGGGACTACCAAAAAGTTTACTCGCTCTTCAGTGGCACAATTCAAGATTCAAAGGGTGAACTGCTTGTAAAACTAACTTCGGTTAGGAACGGATTGGCTTCTTAATATGAGGTATGATTGTATTCGCTAAAGAATCGAGGATTTTTATGGCAGAGAGACCTTAGTTTTCTGCATGAAATCTCCCCAGTAGTTTGTGTTCAGCTTTGGATGAAAAAACAAAGGCATGAAGATAAAAAGGGAGAGAAAATAGAGATAAAACTTAAAAAGTGTGAGAAATTTGTCACGCAAAGGATTTCGTGCAGTAATTAGCCGAAAATATGGAGGAAAAAAGGGGCGTGGAGGAGGAGTATGGAAAAAAAGGCAGTGGGAGAAACTAAAAGAAGGCAAAATAGAGTAAAATAAGGTAGGGTGAGGCGGGGACAAAGAGACGCAGAGAGGAAAAGCAGTAATTGTGATGGGAGGAGTATGGCTGCGTGAGGGAGCGATTGCGAGTGGAAAATAAAGTGGAATAGCGTAAATTTCGGAGGAGAAGAGCAAATAAAATTAAGAGAAAAAGATAAGATAATTAGAATTAAACGTCGTGGGGGTAATTTCTGTGGAGTTGGAACGTTGGATCTGGCGCAGGGATAGTTCTTTTCGTACGGCAAATTTCTCTCGGAGTGAAAGGAGAGCGGGTGAGCAGAGGGCATACAGAGTGATGAGTGAAAACGAATTCCTTGTACTGAGGCCATTGCAAACTGCCTTCGGCCTTAAAGTACCCCATGGATGCCAGCATATTTTACTTCGCTACGTAAAAGATTGGAGAGATTCGCTTCTCCGTGCAAGGTAAAATGCTAAACTTTGGAATAGTTGTTCTCTGAGAGTGACGAAAGTGCTGGAACCTTCGTGGCGTACAGATTGTTCCCGGAGTAGATGCAGCCGTCATTCGAGCTATAGATATTCAAAACACGACCAAAACTCCATTGCGATAATTGACATTCCACAAAACTCTAAAATACAATTTCAGTGCTACTATTTTTGCCGTAAACTTTTTCGGGTTACAATTTAGCAATGAATTTTTAAATCGTAGAAAGTTAATTTGCTAGAAATTCATCATCACCACAACTATGACATCAATTATAGGGATTGATCAGAAATTCCAGTTCATGGAAATATTTGTAACCACTACTTGTTTTCTTAGTGTCGGATTCTGTTTTTGTTTCATTGAATCAATTTTAACTTTAAATTCCTTCTTTGAAATGCGCATTTATGTACATATAATTTCACAAATATTACTTAATTTCATTCATTTACTCACTTCATTAGTTCATTTATTTTTTAAGTTAATTTGAATTTTGTTCTGCTTCTTTAAGGTGAACACTAACAGGATTTCGAAACATAATCTAAGATCGACGTACATGCATATGATCAGCGGTGAAAAGAACTGGAAGCTGCTTCAAGGTAAGTAGAAACGTCTATTATTGAATACATTTAAACAAGTAATCAAACGCTCTTTCTCAGAACTCTGTCTAGAAAATGATGTGAAGAATCGGATACGGAAATATGATTTCATATGAAATGGCATAGTTTAACCACAATATTGAGCCACCTGTGACTGCGGAAATACTTCTGTCTTCATGCCATGTTTTAATATATCCACAGGTCTAATAAATATATATTAAACTAGCTGAAGTGCGCGTCTATTCTCAACGGAGAAAATATAAGACAGATTAAATATAGTATATGTTGTTATTTGTACATAAGAGTAAATAACTTTTCGCATCTTAATTTAGTCCAATTCATTACGGTGCTACGTATGTTTGTTGCCCCTGCGATTCATCACTACAAATTGTTCGTGACTGAAATAGTTAAAATCTCTGAAACATTTTCCTCCTCTTCACATCGTCAATACTCGCCATTGCTTTTAAATGGGCTTAAATACACAATGTATAAGATCATTTCTACCGTTACCACAGTAATTCTACTATATGACCATGGTTTCGACCCTTTAGGTCATCATCAGGTGCCACCATCATCGCCAGGGTCGAAACCATGGTCGTATAGTAAAAATTATTTTGGTAACGGTTGGAGTGTTCATTTCCTTATTCTTGAGTATGGATAACCACCACAAAGCCGTGGCCGAATTAGAATCTATTACACAATATATTCTTATGGGAAAATGCATGAGCTCGGAATCTACAAACAAACCCGCAGAATTTCTGCTTCATATAAATAGTTAGACATAGTATTCTAAATAAAAAGTTTCTCGAAATACAAAGGTAGTAACGGCGACTGATTCGTTATCTCTTCACACGAAGTACATTACATATACCAGGAACCACATTACATTACAATACATGTACCATTATTCGTTGAATTTATAAAAAATCCAAGTCAGCACCTGACGCCATAAATTTGAACATAAAAGCGAATAAATATAGTTTTGAAAATCCCTTAAAAGACTGTAACTGATATCCTTTCTTCCAAATAATAATCAATTATTATCAGTTACTTTATTTCCTTTAACTTTAACGTGAACATTTTTGATTCCTCCGACAGCAATTCTTTCCCTTCACTGTTAACCGTTAATTTATCAGTTAATTAGTTGGGTCAGTGTGATTCCTGCCGATGCATTTCCTTGAGTAAAAGTTATTTAATATATTTTAGATTGTTTTTAGCCTTATGTTTAAATTTTGAAGTCTCATCAATTTCTATGTATGCCAAAATGAATGTATTTATGCGACAAATTTCGTAACATTTAATTTCAGATCCCNGAAAAATAAATAGGTGAAATGGTGCAGCACATTTTTCCTTCACATCAAAATACAACGGTTTAGGAAGCAAGAGTAAAAAGTTCCAGTTGAAGAGTTTTTTATTTTGCTGTTTGGCTTGGTTTTCTGCCTTTCTGTTACTCTCTCTCTCTCTCGTCCGTAAACGACTCCTCATTTCAGAAAAGCTCTCTGAGAGCTGAGGGAACGAAATCTACGGCTCCACGAAATCCACTGCTCCCTGGGGCTCATTCTCCCGAGTCCCAAAACTCGGAACTCGGAGGAACCAATGGCGTGCTAGGAACATATTCCAAGGACTTTCAAACATACACATGAGTGTACCTTCTCCATTGAACACGTTATTGGTAGACTCGAAGGACTGGTGAGCTCTGTAAGGGTGAGGACAGAGGAAGGCATTCGGTCTAAATAGGATATTATGAATATTGTGAATTTTTAAACGCGCATGTGCGAAAGACATAGTTTGTTGTATTTGATGATATATTTCCGGTTCGACTTCATGAGTTGCGGGATTAATTTTCCCATTGGTGAGAGGGAAATTCTAAGAAGTAAGATTAAAGATTCGTTGTTTGTGCCTCTGCTTTTGAGTTTTAGTTTCTCCGTTCTGTGTTTGATGTTTTCAATGTGAGAAGAGCCATCAGATATATTAGTAAGTGTGCAGCTAAGATCAAAGGCTGATATGTAATTGGAAAAGTTTGTCGTAGAACTCCAGAGGTTTACGAATTAAGGGAATCCACAGGATGATGGAAATCTGTCATTTGCCTTTTAAAAATTTCAGTAACTTATTCTCGTTTAAAAAAGTTCTATTCAAGGTTTCTCTCGATGAAATTTGAAATTATTATCGAAGCATCTACTATAATAATCAATGTTATGTATTGAATAGATCTACATATATTAGCTTCTTCGGAGTGCTCCCAGAATGCCATATGGGTAGCTCGTTCACCTTTTGTGAAAGTGGTTCCGGGTTCGATTCCCGAAGGGGGCCCATATGTGCGAAATGAACTCAGCTGTTGAAGAACCTTAAAAAATATTTAGCTTCTCCGGTTATGCATATACATATATTGGATGCAGACTCATAGCCTTAACTGCAAGCCTCCGTGGTTTGGTGTTTTTATGTCGTATATGCCCCGAAAGCAGACCCCAGAAAAAAATGAGGAATCCAACTAGCTATTATTATTTTGATCACGAAATCACGATTTTTCCCAGAATAATGCATTGCTCGGATTTTTGGAAACTTTTTTGAGGCATTTTACGGGCTTCTACCGTCCTTTTACTCGAAATATTGATTTACGCTGTATTAAAGTAGATTAAATGTAGAGAAATGTTCAGCAGTTTACTTCTTCGAAATAAAATATATCATTAATGATTATTCGCAGTCTCGGTGGGATCGACTTATTAACAGTAGAATCGATAAAATATCTAGGAGTAACCCTACGAATAACATGAAATGGAGTACCCATATCCATAATATATGTGGAAGAACACTTGAGAAACTCGGCTTCGTTAAGAGAATTGTAGGTCGGAGCGAAGATAAAGTTCGCGAGCGACGTTATTTTGCGTTATTTTGGCCTCATCTTGAGTATGCGTGTAGAGTATGAGACCCTGCTTATCAGTGTTGTACTCTGGAATTAGAAAAGGTGCAGCGGCAGACAATATATTTTGTGAAGAATTGCTACGATAAATTAGTGAACGTTACTCAGATGCTTCAGAGCTCGAGATGGGAATCTTTAGAAGTCAGAAGGTTTCAACAAAGGATTAATTTACTGGATAGATTCAGATAAAGCACGTTCAGAGATGATGAATCCGATATACTGCGTCCACAAGGTTACATAAAACTGTTCTGCGAGAAAGATCAGGGAAAGATGCTAGAACGAATCGATTCAAGATCTCATTTTTTTCCGCGATCGATTCGAGAAAGTAATTGATTAGGGAAACAGAGCCATGGTGCATGCACCCCCTGCCACACGCCGAAAGGTGGTTTTCAGGGTACTAGCATAGATATAGACGTACGTGGTGCTTCTCTTACGTAAACTGATCTCCCAAAACGATCACTGGCTTCATTGCAAACGCGCCTGAAATATTCTTCCACGAGGAATGCATGGGAAAATCGGAAATTTGAGACATTTCTCGAAATGAATTCGACTTGAATCTCAAGACATGTTTAAAAGGAAGTACTACCATAACGCAATTACATCTCCTGAAATAGGGATGGGTTCAATGCGAGGTCGGCTCCAAATTCTCACCTAAGTACTACATTGAGACGAATTTTTGGAGCACCCCATTGAAGGCTGTGTTATTGGGTGTGACGATATAGGAAATAAAAGGGATAAGACGGGTACCAAGGAAAAACTACCAAGGACTTAAAAATGTCTGATTTATGAGTCTTAATGATTCGAGTGACACTGACGTTACAATACCATCAGTCCATTTATTACTCCGATTAATTGATGGTACACAAAATTTATGATAAAAGAAGTCACGTATACTTGTCTGAAGGTCTGTGCTTAATACAGAGTAAAATGTACTGTATGGTTTTCATATTTTAGCTTGGAAACTATTAATTGCACAGCTGCTGATAAAAGGGAAATATTGATAAGCAAGCTGGATTAAAGCTTAAGTGCAGCATATATTAGCGGATAGGAAAAGATAAATGTTGCCATAATATCGCCGTAAATTTAAGAAATAATTACCGAAGGCTAAAACTTACTATATAAATACATGAAACTGGTGCGATTTGAAGATGAGACGAAGATTGAATGATGAATTTATTTCGGTTAGCAAGAAAAGGATTTAGTTTAAAATTAATTCAGCAGTTTCAGGTACAAAAAATATTATGTCAGACATTATTATTAACCGCCTCCGCATCGGCGTAATCCTATGCCTTATCATTTGAACCTAAATATTAGCCACAAATATAATGAAAGAGAATATTATAATCCCTATAGCAAAGCCAATTTTCTACCAAAAGAATCGTGATACTTCATCACGATTCAATGTCTGTCTTAGTCCTTTAAGACTGCTTAAGACTCAGCGGATTCCACTAAAATACACTTAACTCCATCATTTTTTCGTAAATTCTGTCGTTCCTTTGCCACAAGCGTTTCCGTTACTGTCTTTTTGACGCCGCATTTTGCCTGTAGTTTCTCCGCATATCTACAACAACATGCCTGCGTTGAATACTTCACATATTGCCTCCTTTCGAGTGAGCTGTGATTTCTCACAGCTTTAATCCACTCCAGTGAGAAAGTAAACCTCTTTTCAGATAAGGGGAATAAACCGTTTCTGTTTTAACATGAAATACTCGTTTTTCCCTCGAGAGGAAATGATGTGCACCTCCCAAATTACGGGCGTTTCAGGCCACTGATTCCGATAAGAGCCGCAGTTATTGAGTTTCGGAGGTAATTACTCCGTCAGAAATTTGCACTAAGGCTGGTTTTAGCGGAATCGAGGGATTCATGAAATTTCCCAACTCTATTGCGTTGACTATTGATGTTCAATCATGTGGATGATGCGGCAAAATGCATTGCAACTCTGCTTCAATCATGACAAGTTAGTAACAAATAATAAGGTCTAGTGGCATTCAACGTTGAGCGTCTGTCATGATTTGATTCTTTCTACAACGGCATCTTTTGAAGTATAAACAGACGCTTTCATGGTTAACTCCTAAGATAATTAGAAACGCCAAAACTAGTTATCTCCACATGTTAGTTGAATGCGAAAGTAATTTCACTGTTTCTTGAAGTACGGAAATGATATTGTCGTCCGATTGTCATTACTGTAATGAATTTTGCAGTTCCTTCAAATAATGGTGTAATCGATTAAAACACTTATATAAAATATATGTAGTTATTGCATACTTTGCATTCATTTTCACTATATTTTAGGATTTGTACTTCGTTGTCCTAAGATCATTAATTTAGGGTTAACCTGTAATACTTTTCATGGTATTAATCTGATGTATTCTATTCATTTTGCTTGTATTCATTTTTCTTTTCCACATTAAAAGCTCCGTGTTTCCGCGGGTTTTTTCACCTCCCTTCTTTAGGGTGTTTTACCGTACAGTGGGGTTCGTTTTCTTCAACCTTCTGTTGAGAAGGTTTTTCCCCACACACAGAATCTTTTTGTTATTTTTTATCTTTCAACTGTAAATATTAAATTTAGCTCATGTATTGGCAATTGAGTTTGGCAGGAAGAGAAGCCAACTTGGCCCTACATCGCCTCAAGAAACAATGTATTCATTCATTCATTCATCCATTTATTGAAGGTGAGCATAGTTTGAAGGAATGTCATTAGTTATGTTAATTAAGAAAATCAATGATAAACGCAGTTAGAATTTTCTATTATCTGGTTCTATTCTCTCACGTACGTGAATCTGTTGGAATCCACTACACTAACCTGAAACACACCAAAAGCTAAGATACCTTAACGATCCTTTCTCTTAGACGCTCTGAAGCCAAAAATTCTGTATTTCTACAGGGTTGCAATCGATAGGTCTTTCAAAAGCTCAAAAATGATAAATGAAGGTGTTTCAGAAAGAAAAGTGTTTAAATATATAAATAGTGGCGATATAAAGCACATAATTATCGTTAGTTGCGAATGTGTCCCAGAATCGTTCAAATTCTAATAAATAAGCCTGAAATACTTTGCGTTTAAAAGGCAAGAGAGTGATTGTTCCACACAATAAAAATGATAGTCACAGTAAATTTGAGAATATTCATTTTCATTCGGATAAAAAGGAGCTTTTTAGAAGTACGAATACGAATCCAGAGTAATAGCAATGACACATCTCATCCGGTGCCATAATACAAAATAGCTTCGACTTAGTTAAGGAACTCAACCTCAACTAATCTAAGGAATCTTCATTTACTTTTGTAAAGTGGCAACACTGTATATTACCCTTTATCAACAATGAATCGGAGCTTAATAGGTAATAGAGGAGAGTTTGTGTCATGGGCTGATTTATCTAATGGCTCGGAGAATAGCGGGCTCGGAAAGATTGGAAACCAATTTTCTATCTCCATTCCTCCGCTCTTAGATCTTGCATCAACCATTCCTACAAGGATATTTTCTTCCTCTCTCCTCTCACTTATCCACTTACTTCTTTTACCCCTTATTCTTTCTTCCTTTTCCTTCCCCTTACTTTTTCCTTTCATATATTGTTACTTCAACCTTAACCCTTATATAACCCATCCTTTCCCTCCAATTCCCATATCCCTCATTACTTCCCCACCTCTCCTTCCTTTTTTTACCTCTTCGCCAATTCCATCAATATACCTTCCATCCCTATCCAAATCCCTCCCTGGAAACTCCATCTTCGACTTGCCCACCACCCCTTCTTAATGGTTTTCAAAGTATTATTTTTTTTTAACCTTCTTCTCCACTTCGTATATATGAAGCGGCTTTCCAAGAAAATTGTGATTTAAATGAAGAATGATAACCGACGCGGGCAGCGCTTCATTTCCGAGCTTGGGGTCACATATCGCCTCACTTAGTGATCTCTACGAGGTTATCTTAATCCACAGAATCATATTTGCGGCTAAAACTACTTTTATCATTTCAACAGGTTCTTTTTCTTTGCTCTCGGCTCTCAAAAACACTTGGTGACTGGATGAATAAGGATTTACGCTTGAATTTAGAAATTTTTTAACGAACTCTTTGTGTCCAAGGGAAAATTGCGCGTAACCGAATAGTGGGCAGAATAACCGAGGCGAAGTTATGGAATGATTTTTTATCAAATGGTTATTGATTCAATTTATTTACAGAATGTATTATATTGCTACATATAGGATTAGAATACTTAGCCTAAACCAGTACAGACTTACTTTACAGAAGCATGCCTTCTCATCATCTAGAGAAAAATATCTCGATTTCCTATCCTCTACCATCCCAGAAAGTACTCATAATAATTTTACAAAAATCTGCACAATGTATTTTTACTGGAAAAATCGGGACTTTCTGGGATCGAACTTATAATGGCTAGGATGGATATCTCACTATTCCTGGGGTTACGGTTAGGGCTCGAACGTATTAAAGGGGCCAAGTCAGTGACGCTTGTGGTTTAGGCTAAGAATTCTAATCCTATATATAGTAATATAATACGTGCCGTAGATCCGACCTAACATATATTTGAATAAATGTTGACGGAAAGGGTAAAGACTATTTTGAGGGTAGGGAGATAATATTTAATTGCAAAAAATAAATTATTTGTAAAAGAATGGGAGAAATAATTTTTCTACAAGGAAATATTCGGGATCTTCATGATGATGCGCGTGTACGGCGTGGTTGCCTATTATTTTATAGCAAGGAACATACACTGAAAGTCTCGCACGAATCCGTTTCCCACAGAGGTGGTACTCCCTTGTTAGTTAGAAATAAGAAAGAGTGTCCTTTTCGTCGCTTCTTCATGGTGTACTCGATTTGAAATTGCATTTCTCAAACACTTTGTATCCAATCGAAACAAAACTTTAATATACTATATGAGTACTTTTTTTTGACTTGTTTTTCGAACAAAAAGTTTCAGATACACGATAAAAATAGGCTATCGATTTTGTAAAACAACTTTACCTCTGTAATGGATGGACGTAAAAATACGAAAATGGTCTTATTACAAATATTAATTAAACATTAACATTAATTAAATATACTTATTATTTATTTATTAAAATTTGCATTGCAATTTGGCCAGGTGGCAACGCAAAGTATAAGTAGTTATAGGTTTGGAAATAAAAATACTTTGCCAATGCTGATTACCCAACTTGTGTGTTGCCTTATGAAGGAAATGTTATAATCTGAAAGGTAGCCAGTTTGGGTGAAGTGGTAAGCAGTGAAGAGGTTGGTGCATCACCTGCTGTTCAGAGGCAGCCTTTGTCTTGGTCTCCATCTCCAATTCGACCACACAGGCATTCCCTTCCACCTCTGCCTGAAACTGCTGTGGAACTCATCCAGAAAAAGCTAAAGGTTTGCAGTGTAAGCTAAAGCTCAAGATATTGATAGATAAAAGATATTTTTTTAAATCTGCCTAATAATATGAAGTAATGATAATGTTTATTGTTAACTGACTACCGGAAGAAATATATGTATTGAATCCCAAGGAAGAATGGACTTGAAAAAAGTCTGACGGGACCAGGAATTGAACCTGGGTCTCCCAATTGCCGGTCAGGTGCTCTGTCTGTTGAGATATCCCGGCAGAACTGCCGGGATAGCTCAACGGACAGAGNCTATTATGACTTGTGTACAATATCTACGACGCATGTCTTGCAGTGTAAGTTGCTCATTTTCAATGATTTTAGGTGTAACATGCTCTCAGCTCGCTGGTACATTTATTTATTGAAATATTTTAATTAAACGAATTAAAATAAAAATGTATTAAAAAAGTTGGTGGTATGAATCTCTTCGTTATGTAAAAATAGATGATATGGTTAAAGCTTTTGGTTGGATCGTTTCTTTACTTCCAGAAATATGTAAGATGATGATGACGTACGTCTAAATGTTTTCTTACTCTGCATGAAAATGTTGTGTGTGGTGGTATGAATCTCTTCGTTATGTTAAAATTGATTAGGTGGTTAAAGCTCTTGGTTGGATCGTTTCTTTACATCCGGAAATATGGAAGAAGATGATGACGTTCGTCTGAATGTTTTCTTACTGTGCATGAAAATGTTGTGTTGTGGTAAAATTCTTTTATTGAGCGTAGAGCAATATAGTTTGTACTACGATCCTTTGACCCTTTCCGTCAAATTCTTTTGTTGTAGGGGTATAATCGTTTACTCTCCGTATATCTTTTGATTCACTATCTTAGAATATAACGTAGTGTAAAAGTAGCGTCCTTGTAGATATTAAACTCTCTAACGGTTGGATTATGGTTGGGTTAATGTTTTTATTTTCCTATTATTACTCTCAAAGACTTCAACTTCGTATTTCCGGTCTTTAGGTTTCATTATGTCTTCTAAAACTTGAATTTCTGTAAAAACTAAACTAAGATCTGAAAATTAAAAGATAGGATATAAAAAAAAGTTTCAACTTTCCCATAGCCTCTCTGGCAAATCCGAGTAAAATTAAGTACGTTGAGCTAAGTAATTACTAAAAGTAATTTTAGTGGGGATTGCCACACGTAATCGCCCTGTTAACCATTTTTTTGACATGAATAGAATACTTATTTGTTCATCTGCTTGAAGATGATAAATAGCTTTTCAAGAGGATCAGAAATATATTGCGTGTTCCGGCAAGTTACCTACCGCTAAAAGAGAAGACATTCTTTNTAATAATTCTGGGTAAGAGTTTTCGCTAGTTAAGAGTTATTTTAACTAAAAATTAGTGATTTAATTTATACGAACTTACATTTAACAGGATGGAAAGCTCGTGATACTTGGAAGCAGAATGTTATGCGAAGTCGTCGCATTCACCCGTCCCAACCTGTTTTTCCTTAACTCTTATACTCTTAAATTTTAAGATATGAAGGGTCGGGTGATACGTCAGCATTGCATGGCTTCTGCTTCCAAGTTCTGCGGGCTTTTCGCCATGTTAAATAGAAATTCGTATAAAAGAAATCGCTAAAGTTACCAATTCTGAGCTGTAGTTCCTTAGCTGTCGAATAGCTGTATTTAATGTAAATAATTTGTGACAAATCATACGGGGAACTGCATAAAGAGACCAAGTTTGCATTTATGCGTCCATCCACTACCGAGATAAAGTTGTTTCATAAAATCGGTTACAACGGTGTATGCTTGGAATCTAAAGAAGAGACAGGAAACGCAACACCTAGGTGAGTATGATGACAGGAGTGACAGGCATCATAGATAAGGTAAGATCTCTGAGATGGATGTGGGCAGGCCATGATGCGAGGAGAAATTACAACCAATGGTCATCAGCAGTTCTCAGAGAGAGCTGCTAAGCTAGGATCTAGAATTTAAGCTCAGGATAGAGAGAATTGGAAAGCGTTTGGGGAGGCCTACAATTCTAATGAAGCCAAGCTAGACGCATTTTCAATATCTGCTAGTGAAAATAAAAATTATTGGAGCTGCTGTTGGTGTGATTAGAAAGACTCCAAAAGGAATTGTTTCGCAAGTTTTATAATGTCAGATTTCCGCAAATATGCAATCGTGTTGTGAAAGTACGTCCTCTAAATTCTTGCGCCAAACAAAAGAGACGGAGGGACGAAATTATATCCTCGGGATAATTCTCCATTATCGGAGTATGCGTCTGAGACGTTTGAAGTACCTGTTAGTCTTCCTCACGCGAGCACGCAAAATTCTCGCTATCTTTTTAGAAGAAAATTTCCGTTTCCTCGCATTTGAGAACAAAAGTGTCGCTGTGAAGCGAGACAGGAGAAGCGAAATCGTAACGAAAATCTTGGAGATGTGAAACAGTTTGAATTGTTATGTACTTAATGTGGTATAGGAAGAAATGATCGTTTATGTTTCATTCTTGGTTCAGCTGTGTCAAAACACAACAAAATTATTTTCTTCTGCTTGATATTTTATCATAAGTTATCATATTTAATCATATTACCATAAGTTCGTTTTTTCGTACTCCTTAATGGAGTGCTCAGCTTATATTCTCAAACATTATTAACGTAACCGAAGAAGAATTTTGATGTAACATTTTAATATTTATTTTTGACTGAAAAAGTTTCACATTATTTCCGTAATACAATAAAACGTTGCACAGTGGGCTAGAATCGAAAGAAGCTGGTCAAGAGGCCAAAAATGGTTTTGTAGAGTGAGGAACGTGAAACTTACAATAGGTATTCAAAAAAGATTGCATTTTGTTGTTCAGTCTTTTGTTCTTCGTTATTTGAGCGCGTCAAAAAGATACAGGGTGTCAAACTTGGGCAATTTTCACAGAAAAGAATGTTCTCGGATTTTTTCCGAAAAACGTTTAAGTTTGCTGCGATGCAGACGTAATTATAGGGAACTGATGGAAAAACCGATTATGCCACGTTTTAGTTTGGTTTATGATCTATTGATTCGTTATAGCTTTGTGTTGAAAAATGGACCTCTGCTCATTTTACGCAACAAAATGGCGGACACCTTTTTCGGCCAATGTTTGAGATAAAGTGAGGAAAGCAACTAGGAAAACGGCGCTAAACTATCGAGTCTCTTATACATCGTCAATTTCTAAGGTCTTTAAATACAGAATGTAAAGAAACTGTTTCGATTCACATGCTACCCTGGGATTGCGATGGTTTTTTCGATCCCGCGGCATGGCCCGGCTGAGCGCCACGGTCACTAAGAATTCTGTCGCGTTGCCTATTTGGCAGCCTTATTACGATCTTTTAGCTATTATCATGTTATATTCCGGCTTTAAGTGTTATAAACTTATTCCACAATAATTTTAGACCCTACTAGGAAATTTTTATTTCACAAACTACCAGAAAAAAAAAACAAATAAAAACAAAAAGACAAAGCAGAACACTTAATTTAATCAAAAAATAACATAAAATAGCGAATAATACTCAAGAAACAAACAAAGAACTATCAGTAACAACATGAAAAATAAAAAGTCATTAACTAAACTAATAGGGGAAATAAAAATTTCCTAGTAGGGTCTAAAATTATTGTGGAATAAGTTTATAACACTTAAAGCCGGAATATAACATGATAATAGCTAAAAGATCGTAATAAGGCTGCCAAATAGGCAACGCGACAGAATTCTTAGTGACCGTGGCGCTCAGCCGGGCCATGCCGCGGGATCGAAAAAACCATCGCAATCCCAGGGTAGCATGTGAATCGAAACAGTTTCTTTACATTCTGTATTTAAAGACCTTAGAAATTGACGATGTATAAGAGACTCGATAGTTTAGCGCCGTTTTCCTAGTTGCTTTCCTCACTTTATCTCAAACATTGGCCGAAAAAGGTGTCCGCCATTTTGTTGCGTAAAATGAGCAGAGGTCCATTTTTCAACACAAAGCTATAACGAATCAATAGATCATAAACCAAACTAAAACGTGGCATAATCGGTTTTTCCATCAGTTCCCTATAATTACGTCTGCATCGCAGCAAACTTAAACGTTTTTCGGAAAAAATCCGAGAACATTCTTTTCTGTGAAAATTGCCCAAGTTTGACACCCTGTATCTTTTTGACGCGCTCAAATAACGAAGAACAAAAGACTGAACAACAAAATGCAATCTTTTTTGAATACCTATTGTAAGTTTCACGTTCCTCACTCTACAAAACCATTTTTGGCCTCTTGACCAGCTTCTTTCGATTCTAGCCCACTGTGCAACGTTTTATTGTATTACGGAAATAATGTGAAACTTTTTCAGTCAAAAATAAATATTAAAATGTTACATCAAAATTCTTCTTCGGTTACGTTAATAATGTTTGAGAATATAAGCTGAGCACTCCATTAAGGAGTACGAAAAAACGAACTTATGGTAATATGATTAAATATGATAACTTATGATAAAATATCAAGCAGAAGAAAATAATTTTGTTGTGTTTTGACACAGCTGAACCAAGAATGAAACATAAACGATCATTTCTTTCTATACCTCATTAAGTACATCACAATTCAAACTGTTTCACATCTCCAAGATTTGCGTTACGATCTGGCTTCTCCTGTCTCGCTTCACAGCGACACTTTTCTTCTAAAACAATAGTGAGAATTTTGCGTGCTCGCGTGAGGAAGACTAACAGGTACTTCAAACGTCTCAGACGCATACTCCGATAATGGAGAATTATCCCGAGGATATAATTTCGTCCCTCCGTCTCTTTTGTTTAGCGCAAGAATACCCGTTTAGAGCTAAACTAAATAAGGTAAGAACACTTAGTAACTTCCACAGATATATTTTATTTCACAGAGGCGACTAGTTTCGTCAAATCGACATCTTGCCTGAAGATGCCGATTTGTCGAAACTAGTCGCCTCTGTGAAATAAAATATATCTGTGGAAGTTACTAAGTGTTCTTACCTTATTTAGTATGGCTTCCTTCCACAAAGTTGAGCTTGAACATATCAGATTTAACCCGTTTAGAGGACGTACTTTCACAACACGATTGCATATTTGCGGAAATCTGACATTATAAAACTTGCGAAACAATTCCTTTTGGAGTTAAACTCAAGGTGTTCAGGCCGAACATTGTGGAACGCCATCTAAATAAATTACTAAGTTCTTCGTATTTTCCACAGTTTCCACAAAAACTGTGGAAAATACGAAGAACTTAGTAATTTATTCCTTTTGGAGTCTTTCTAATCACACCAACAGCAGCTCCAATAATTTTTATTTTCACTAGCAGATATTGAAAATGCGTCTAGCTTGGCTTCATTAGAATTGTAGGCCTCCCCAAACGCTTTCCAATTCTCTCTATCCTGAGCTTAAATTCTAGATCCTAGCTTAGCAGCTCTCTCTGAGAACTGCTGATGACCATTGGTTGTAATTTCTCCTCGCATCATGGCCTGTCCACATCCATCTCAGAGATCTTACCTTATCTATGATGCCTGTCACTCCTGTCATCATACTCACCTAGGTGTTGCGTTTCCTGTCTCTTCTTTAGGTTCCAAGCATACACCGTTCCATACTTCTCTTTGTATAGTCTGAAGTCGCTGGGTTATTACTGCGTTTAACACCAATCTTTCACTTCTGTATCTCAACACTGGTAGAATGTATTGGCTAAAGACCTTTCTCTTCCAGACCATTGGCATTGTAGACTTCAGAATATGGACATTTCTTCTGAAAGCACTCCAGCCTAGTTCCATTCTTCGATTAACTTCATTAATCCTGTTTTCTCCCCTGTTGTAACCAGTTGTCCAAGGTAAGTGTGTTCCGAACAAGCATCAAGGGGTATCTCTTGTAGCTGAATTGGTACTTGTGCTGCAAAAG
This sequence comes from Ladona fulva, assembly GCA_000376725.2. Taxonomy (NCBI): domain Eukaryota; kingdom Metazoa; phylum Arthropoda; class Insecta; order Odonata; family Libellulidae; genus Ladona; species Ladona fulva. The sequence continues at coordinate 502,547 of KZ308369.1, read as the reverse complement.
AGTTATAAATTACCTTAGTTTTCGATAAAGTTGTCCTGAGTCATATTTTCTGTCCCGCTGTGTTCAGTTCTTGGAGTCTTTATGCTAGATCTTCCTCCAGAACGGCTGTAGAAAGAATCGGTGAAAGCCAGTCGCCTTGTCTAACACCCTTCTTAATCCGGAATTCCTCTGTTTCATCATGCAGCATTACAGAGGCTGCGGAGTTCTTATAGATGCTGCGTAAGAGTTGGATGTACTTGGATTCCTTGTTTTCCTAGTGCTTCCAGTGTGGAGGAGGTACTTACCGAGTCAAAGATCTGGGCATAGTCTACGAAGCAGAGTACTAGTGGCATCTCGTACTCGTTGATTATGCTGATAATTTCATGCAACGTGTGGATGTGGTCCATAGTGCTGAATCCCTAGCGGAATCCAGTTTGTTCTCCGGATTGGGCAGCTGTTAGAGACGTCTTCAGGCGTGCAGCTATTACTATCATGAACGTTTTGTAAGTAATAGGATGGAGGCTGACGGGGCGGTAGTTATTCAAATCTTCCTTGAATCCTTTTTTGTGCAACAGGACGATCCATGCATGATCAGTCCTTGGGAATTCTAATTCTATCTAATTCTAAATCTAAGGCAATTATTGAATAATTGCGCTGAAAGGAGAGAAATCACTGTAACACTAAGTTTCAAATATTCCCTCCAAATTCTATCTGCTCCTCTTTCCTTTCCATTCTTCTTCTTTTTGATGGCCTCTGTTATTTCTTCTAGGTGAATAGAGGGGGGATTTTTTTGAGTTTGGTCTTTCTTCTTGGTTTTCCTTTTCTACATTTTCTGTCTTCTTGTATGAGTTGGTGAAGTATTCTGCTACTGTCCTCAGTATTGCTTGTCTATTGCAAGTTGTTGTGTCATCTTCTTTATGGACGAGTAAAATTTATTTCTTTCCTTTTGATAGGCGTCCTCTGACCTTTTTCATGCTTTTGCTGTTCTCTATAGCCTCTTGCACAATTCTTTCGTTAAAATTTCTCACGTCTTCTTTCATTGCCACTCTGATGGACTTGCAGAGCTCGATATATTCCATATTTTCCTTTTGCAAGTCTGAGTGCTTCAGTTCCTTTCGTTTTTTTATCATTTTCATGGTTCTGTCGCTGAATTTCCTATCCTTTGGTCTTTTGGGTGCGCTTGCTACTTCTTCTGCCGCTGCGTTCAAGACTTCCATGGCTTTGGCTTCCAGTTGCACTTCTTGAAGTGCCGAGAACCTATTTCTTATTTTTACCTAACTACATAAAGATCTAAGGCTTTTCTGGTGGATACTGTGTAAAAAGGATTCTCGGGTTTCCAACCAGGTTAATTCTGGAGACGTGTATGTCGCCAACGTTTCGATGACTAACTCAGTCATCATCCTCAGGGCTGCTCCGAGGAAACTCCTCCTAGTTGGAAACCCGAGAATCCTTTTTACATTCAATAACAATATTGATTATGATTTATTTCATGGAAAAAAGGAAATTAATCCCAGTTACATTCATTTTAACACTCAGTATTATTTACAAGCGCATACAACCATTCCCTAGCCAGAAAAAACCGATTGGCCAATTCCTTGTGGATGGAACGCTAGCACGCTAACCACTCCACCACCGACGCCGGAAAATAAATGCCGAAACCGGGGTATAAATTACCCGGAGTGAAACTTTCCATTCGTGTGACAGCTGGGAAATCCTTTACAAATACATTTATTCATGAATATTTAATTTATTTTTTTTAGAAGTCACCATCTCTATGATTCGCATTCAAGATTAGATATATGCAACCACTGCTGGTAATGGTGAGTAATGTGGGAAATAGATGGGTGGCTGGCTGCTGAAGTACAAATGGAAGACTCAAGAATAGGAATCCTCTCATTCTTGGCTAACTGAGAGGATAATTATGGCCGAGGGAAGACATTTTTAACATACTCCTATGTCCTAGAGGGCAAGCCTTCTTTCAAAAGTGCCATATTTCATTAAATAAATTATTTTTTTATTATTAATTTTCCACTCCAAAGTGAATATTTGATAGAAGAGAATGATTTGACTTCAATCAAAACGGAGAATAGACGATTAAAGATGAAGTCAACGGTCTTTCTTACATCCGGCGCTAATCTAGCCATCGTCTTTTAGGATACAATTCAGAATGAAATAAGGTACTTCGTAATGCAAAATCACAAACAGAGCGGAAAAGTAGCCGAAAATAGTATTGTTTTCAACGTCAATCGTCTGAGAAGGAGCATTTTCCAATCACCTAAGTTAGAAAGCATTAAAGACAGCAGTTTTTGCTTCGAAAAATCGACAAACAAACTCTCATTAGGCAGGGCATGTGAGACGGATTGGAATTTTGGTAAAATATTCTCAGTATAATTAAGCAAAAAGCGCGCATATGAGATGCAGATTCAAGTCGCCAAATATACCACAAAGACCGATCAAGCACCACGAAAATATCGAGGTAAAGGTATTATAAAAAAACGGATTTAAACACTGATTTTCTGTGGACTTCACGCGGTATTGACGGACTTGTAAAGTCGGACGAGTGTTACCAACACATTGCACCTAAAGCAGAATTGCAGCTATCGAGGTTCACATATCGATGAATATGTAGCTCGTTAGCTCGAGATAGTGCCCCTATTATAATCAAAACTGTGGAACCGATGGTGAGTCAGCTTGGTGAACCGTTAAGATATAGAATCTATAATGATAAGTTTAATTCGGCACTGAATAATGATAATGTCTCTCAACCACATGGATAAGCCTGAACTAATTAGTCGTTGAGATTATAGTTCCTTCACCGGGGTTCCAACGAACAGGAGTGAATTTATTACTCATTCCTAAGATCTGATTATGCGTAAGTTCATATTAAGAAGTATTATTTTCAATGTCCTGCAAAACAACCCATATTCCGCTACGATGATGCTACGTTCATTGATGGAGGCATCCCTTTCAGCTTCAGATTATATACATGGTGGTTCATTAAATCCACAGTAATGTAAAAGCGTAATAAAAGTGATTCACTAGTTGTTGCTGTGGTATTGCCTCTACAATTATCAATGTACTATTTGTGATCTCGCTAAAAAACATAACGCATAAATAGTATTGCATTGTGCATATATGGAAATAATGTATAAGGATTGCTAGTAACCACTAATCAAGCTACTCGTTCTCATTCAAGGCCATTCTTGCACTTGCGCTCATAGAATTTCATAGATTACGGGGAAGGAATATCTTCAAAAGACCGCAGAGAAAAATATCAGGTCACGTTTCTGCAGCGTGTAGCCTATACTTGGAAAAAAGAATTCTATTGCCGTGAAAATCGGCCGCGGTGGTGAAATGGTTAGCGTTCCAGCCCCAAGGTTCCAGTCCGGTTAATCGGATTTTGTTAGCTCGGATTTATGGCTGTGTCCTCGTCATAATATTAATAATATTTATTAAAATTAGCTAAATTTAAAATTAAAAGTTATTATTATTAATAAATAAACCTAAAAAATAATTACTTTTACATGGCTAGACTGAGAAGCATTTAATCTTCCTCGCTCTTGGCATAGAGCAGAATAATTTAGAATTAGTTAATGTAGTCCAGGGATGGATGATTCGGCTGCTATAGAATTAGATTTTACTAAAAAATCTACCGAATGTTCTTAGAATTGAAATATGACTAAGAGAATTTAAATCTATGCGGCTTGTTATTCAACTAATATGCGTCAGTCAGGTAGCCGAAAAGTTCCTACCCCTTTGCAATTTGGGCAAAATTTTAAAAACAGGATCGTCACCGAGATTTAGGCATTTGTCGTATCGTATACTGAGGTTTTGTATGCCTGACCGTAGAATGCTGTCAACAGTTCATTGAACTGTAACTTTTGCCCTGGTGTGGTTCCCCTTCACCTCGAAACCTTCTTCCACTCAAAAATGACTCCAGATAAAGAACAAAGTGAAAATCGCCCGGTGCTTAAAAAACAAGATTATGATGATTCAAAATTTCCCACCAAAAATATCAATTCAGAATCTTAGTATTTGCACCGGTGTGGTAGCGAGCTTTGTCTTGAAGAAGCTGCAAACGAATCGCCAGTAAACCCCGCTTCCTCCGTACACGGGGGAAATCAGACGATAAATGTCACTGGAACAAACATATTGTGCATCAAGAAAGCGAATCACTGCATGTTGTTCGCACGCGGTGGCAACTTCAGTTTTGCGATTATGTTTCAACCCATATAACAAGAGCACAAGCAATGCAAGTAAGTCAAATTGTTCGGAATAGGGCAGTAGGATGACTTAAGTTGTCTCCTTTGGAAGAAGTGACAGATGTAGATTTGAGCACAACCTGCGAGAAAGCAGTTTCCGAACGATCCACGTATAAGATGATTATTCGTATGAGTACGAACCGGGGTTTGAACGTAAAAAAGGTAACAAAATATACCAACCATTTTTAAGTACACTGACTGAAGATAAAAAGGTCGTGTCTCTAAACAGCTAAAGCAGGAACATCGGTCCGTAAATCATTGGGGGAGAATACTTAGGCTTAAATTAAGGATGGATGGCAATGATAGTAGAAGCAGCGGTGGATTTAAAGCTCATCCAACAGCTCAAAGCAAAGAAATGGTAGACCCTTCGCCTACCGCCATAAAATCAACAATAAAAGCAGATGCATCCTCCAGATCGCTTAATTACGTGTGACGACGGCTTCTTCATCGCGGAAAACGAGCATTCCGTTTTATTTCCGTTCGAAATCCTACCATTTATTGAGCAGAGCGTTTGGACAGTTTTAATTATAATTCGAATGGGATGAAATCCCTCCCACGGTTGTCAAACGAGCAAATCCATAAGGAGTGTGCGGTGATCGGAAAAGAATCAATCACTTTTCGGCACGACGTGTTTTGTCGCCGAACAGAAATCCAAAGATCGTGTTACTTGCTACCTTTCCCGGCTACAGCGGTGTATCTTCGAACGGAAGCTTCCCCATCCACGTCCAAGCGTCCCCCATTGTTACCTCACAGTCTCATTCAGAAATATTCCGGTATTTTTTCCTCCCCCGGGGCTTTACTTGCAGTTCGAAGGGAGTGGAGTCTGTGGAATCGACGAGAGAATGGCTGAGAGTTGTCCGTAGGAGAGGCATCCCACACTCCGTGCCTTTCCCGCTACCAAAGGACTTATCTCCGATGTCTGCTCCAAATGGCGTCTGTGATGCTGACTGTTGCAGCAATGGAGAAAAACACAGGGCATATTCCTTGCGGTGTACGGGAGGTGGTGTTGGACTTTTAGGAAGGCATAGGAAATTTCCGCGAATTGCGTTAGGCCGGAAACTGTGAGGAAAGGGGTCGTGATTTTCCTTTTACTCCATCTCGTAAAACAAGTCGGAGGGATATAACCCAAGAAACGACTTTTTATGAAGGGAGAGTGGCTTTGAATTAAAACTATGGGGTCGTTGAGTAATGTCGAACTTAAAGCTGACCTCGGAGAGAATTCCATCCTAGACTAAAATAAAATAAGAGAAAATTTTGTTTTTTTTTTTCGTCTCCTAATTATTATACCTCTGTAAAATGGAATTTTCGCCACCAAATGTAATTGTAAAAATTCCCAATAGTACTTGCTCTACACAAGGTTTAGTAGATAATTGGAGTTGATACTTCAGTCATTCTTAATGTGCAAACAGGGAAGTGCGACGGTACTTTACATCTGCCAGGAAAGAAACTAAGTTATGGGTTAGTAATAACAGAATAAAATACGCAAATAAATCAGTCGTAATCCATACATGGACCTGAAATTCACTGGAAAATGCCGTGGCTTAAATATTAACAAATCTGCGATTTCATGAACTGTTCTATCAGGGAAGATTGATGTTGTATTTTTCTCTCAGAGAAATACATCCATGATTTTAAAATTAGTTACCTTTTTTTTTTGGTTATCTTCTTAAGAATTAAGATGCATCCATTTAACAAAAACGGATTATAAGGCTTATTTGTAAAACTAGAACTCTTTTACGTTCTTCACAATGTCATTGAGTCTCCACATGACATACATATTAGCTTGATGGAGATTTTAGAGGAAATTTTCTCGCAGCGAATCTATTTCAAGTTAAGTATTTTTTTTCTACTTAACTCTACACGTTCGAGCATCTGTTTCTATCACCAAGTCGTTTCTAAGTGATCCTTTCCCTGTTTTCAACTATACTTGTTATTCTAGCCACCGATTTTGGTTGGAAGGCCCCTGATATTTATGAAACTTGGAAACATTTTTAATCTAAACTATTGACTGTATCATTACTAATATGCGACGTCGTTAATATTGTTTAAAAATGTCACACGATAGGATTTGTTTGCTTCTCTTCCATCTTTTCTGAACAAGCACAGTTCTTTGACAGGTTAATTAAATTTGAGACATCTACATCTACATCAATACCCTACAAGCCGCCTTTCGGCGTGTGGCAGGGGGTGCCTCTCAGACATGCCTCTCTGGCCTTCGAATCTGTATCTCAATACAAGCTGAAGCGCTGAATGGTTGTGATGGTTGGAACTAATTGGTGAAAATAGTCCTAGGTAGAAAATTACGCTTAGCAATGGTAATTACCCTTAGCAAGAGTGTGGGAACACCACAGGTGCATAGCACGGATTCGCTCAGGACCCTTTTGGGAAAAATATGCATCTGAAAGTCGGAGTTAGTTACCCACGCCATACACGCGCATAAATATGTAGATCGTAAAATATTTCGCGTAGGAAAACATTTTCCGCACTTTTCGGTAATAACTTTTTTTGAGAAATGAAAATCATCTTCTTAACTTCCAGATTTACTTTATCCTATTCGTTATCATTTATTTAAACGTATATTAGGTAGATACTTCGTTATCTAATATGCAGACGGTTCTCACTTACTTATAATTTACACTTAGAATATAATTTCTTAGACTAAACCACTAGCGTCGATGTCTATGCCTCTTTATGAGCTCCAACGGGAAACTCGAGGAAAAGAAGGTATCGATCATGGCTATCATAAGTTATATCCTAGATGTCCTCAAATTCTGACTGAAAGACAACTCACTCAAGGCAAAATAGTCGATCTATGTTATGATAAACTTTTAGGGTCAGCTTTTTTATTGGTGAAGTCATTGCCGATTCTGCACAGATATAAAATAGCTTTGTTGGCTGTTGTTATGATTATCAGCTGAAAACCCTTTATAAATCACCAACTTAATCCTGAGATGGAGAACTTGCGGTCTGCAGGACATACGCCTGCTTTCCGTTCAATGCTGAAATGAAAATATTCTATACAAGTAAACATATCGGTGACATTCGTTTTTCTTCCAACAATTTCGTTGTAAAACCTTTTCAACAAAGGCAATAAGCTCCTCGATTGCGACCTTGCAGTAACAAACAGTTCCCCACCGCTGACTAAACCAAACTTGGGGATTAGGTTAAGTTCAAGGAGATAAACTCCGGATTCAAACAGGTTGGATGTCACACTACTATTTTGCAGAAATAAGTTTGGGTCAATATTATTGTCACATATATACGTACAAAGAAATTATCAATAAATTATTTTCAGTATTTAATTTTGCTTTCACTGAGGAAGTTTTCTCGTATGATTCTGTCACAGGATCCATTCTCTCCTCGATGGCCAAATTTAGTGGAATAAATGTTTCAAACGGTTTCAAAAATACATAAATGCCGGAGGTAAGATTATTTTTCCTTGTGTGTGCGGTGAAGGAGCGATTTACAATCTCTAAGAAGGCAGCCCCATAGCTAAGTAGTCTTTGTTACCCATTTTCTTTTTCGCCACTGAAAGAGCCAAGAGCCAAACAAACGACAAATTAGATCGATTGATTGCGATTGCATATTTATCACACGCACTATTTCACGTAATGTTCTCAGAAGACGAATCTTTCACTTTGCTTAAATACACGATGATGAGTACCATATTATCATACATGATGAGTGTGGATCATGTTTTCCTGGTTCAAAAAGATCTCATTCAGAACTTCAGTTCAAATAGATTTCATTTCATCTTTACTTACGCTGTAATCACTAACATTTTTCCGGATTATAATAATGTTTACTTCAATAAATTCCTTTTGAAAAGTTTTGGATTTGGATTAACAATCTACTCTTTATTAGTTATTAAATTCTAACATTTGACGTAAAATAGGAAGAACTACAAGTATTCTCTCCAGGGAATTAATACTGACGTTTTATTGTTCAACCGACTGAAATACAATGTATGACGGTTTTACACGAGCGAGAAGATACAGCTTCATAATCTGAAATAAACACAGCAAAAAGTGAAGCGTATAGGCAGCAATTCAGATTCGAAAATCGAAGTTAGAAATTTGGAAGCATAAATTTGAGCAACTCGTACCCAATGAACTGGAATCCTGTTTACTCTCGTAGTTGTGAAACCTTTCATCGATATTTCATTCAGCAGCATTCAGTTTATCATTCCAATCATAAAATATATTCCCTACAATTATCCAATTTATGGAAATAAATTATATAATTGTTGGATAAGATTATCATACATGAAGTGTGTGTGGGACGAATCAGCTGATCTAACTTAGAAATCATTGATTAGTTCACGGATAGGATTCTTCAAATTTTGTGTGCAAAGTTGATGTTTGCAATTAGTTTCATCGAGCCATATGTACGATTATGTATGTAGGTACTCGTAGTACAAACAGCCAAATAATGGAGGATTTAATTTTACCAATATTGAAGAACCAATGCAGAATCATAGGTTCGTAGATACCATGCGTAGTTATTCATAGACTTTTGGCCACTTTAACTCTATTACTTTATTATCAAAACGTCTGCAAAATGAGGATACAGTTTTTATAAATCATATTTTTTTATAATTTTCCCTCTCTTCTGTCTTTATCGTATCTCTTTCTAATTACCATTTTCCTTCATCAATCAGATCAGATAGTGATTCTTCAATGCATTATTTTAATGTACGTATCGTAAGCGAGCGAGGATTAAGTATTCGTTAATAAATCTTTAAATCAATTTTACATTCAATTAATGTATAGGGTATATTCTTGTAACTTCGCCGGACGACTAACGTTTGTGTTATTAAAATCATACTTTCCTACTGTAAAAAGTAAGCGAAAGTAAGGATTTTATTTTTTCTGAAATATTTGTATTACATTCCTTGTTTCGTCTATGATAGGGAGCATTCAAATATAGTTGTAGAAACATAACTTTTCGATAGTTTGAGACCACTCTGAAAGTACTCTCAGGCTTCGTTCGATAAAAAGCATAACCTTTCGGACACAGGTCTCATTTTAAATAAAGCATTATAACATGTTATTGGCTTCATTAAGAGTAGAATTGAGTTTAGCCATCCAATAATTTCTGTTCAAAGATGTCATGTGTGCTTCATAAAGACATTTTCTATTCGCCGTTGGCATTGCATTTTATAGCAGCGTGAAGACAATAAAGTGGCATTTTGCATAGATGATACTAAATGATCATATTATGACTAAGATATAGTACGAACATTTTTAAGCCCATGTCTATGTTTCTAAGAGCAAATATTTAGGATGAATTAAAGATAACGTATAGTAAAGAATATGTCATCGATATGGCCAAGGTATTCTTTGTTTCTCTTTCACATCCCAAACGTATACACGAAGGACTTGAAAAGCCGCGCCTCTTCAAGCTCCCCTTCAAACATTGCAACTTCTCTTTCAATGGTTCCATTCCCAATCGGACGTCCAAGACCGATTCCTCCCTCGCATACATACGCAACCAAAAATTATTCTTTTTGAGAATATTTTATCGGCAAATTACCCACTCCCCGACGGCAGCCCAAATGCGCTTCTGTTTCTACCAACCGTTTTATGACGAAAGTAGATCCTTGATGATTCGCTTGACTCTGAATATGCCACTTTCAATGCATAGATAAATCTATCGCGTCCAAAAACTTCATTGTACGTGTCATCTATGAAGAAACTTTGAGTCTACGGCTCTCATTTAAGTGGAATGCTGGAACCCTATATTACAGATTGGGAGTACAACATTCAGGTCATCAAAATACTTAGATATAGATATGGTTTCGCTTATTCAAAAGAAAATGTTAATTGTAGTGAAAATTCGAAGCTATGGAATTCAGCGGTTTGCAAAGGGATTTTAAAAATTCCCCTTCAATTAACTGTAAATTATTATTATTACATATTAAAACTTCATGCAGAGGTTATTTCCTTGCAGTGGTAATATTGTATTGCTCGAAAGCTGACGTCATTTCGCACATAAAGGATTCCATCGGAAATCGAACGCGGGACCGCATTCACCAAAGGCGAACGCACTACGTCTTTTGAATAGAATACGTCTTTATTGAGATTGAGACTATAAAGCGTCCTCTTACATCCAAACCTTTGTTATTTTAAAAGTGGGTAAAGTACTACCACTTGGCTAACCTGGATTCTGTTCTTCCTAGCTACTTCACCTAGTAGTTCTTCATGACTTTTATAATTTCATATGGTTTTCGCACTCAGCTCGTTTCATATTCCTCAAAGATGTTTGGTATTGATAGGATGAATAAGACTATGTAGGATATAATAAAACAAATGAAGCCGATAAGCGACGGCATAAGTCGATATGCTTTTCACGAGTGTTAGCCGAATGCACATTAGCCAGGCTTTGACTCATTAAATAAGGCCGAAATATACATTTTTAAATAAGCCCTTCAAGTCGCCAGATTATCACCGACATATGGCCGACGGTATTAATGTCGAGACGCGTAGTCAACGCATAGATGCCATTCTATCTATCACATGGATCTTTTAAATTATATATCTACCAATATTTATGAGACTGGTGCGTGAAAATTCAGTGATGGGCCCCCACCGAATTTAACCCGGGACCGCTTTAATTAAGGCGTAAGCGTTACCCACTAGGCGTATACAGCACTCATATAACTAATAAATAATCCCTTGAATTCTCCTAAAATTAAGTGAAGTTCACACTGCAGTGGTAAGTGGTTTGCGTGCAAGCGATCCAACCCCAAGGTCCTGGGTACTAGTCCCGGCTGGTCGGATTTTTCTAGTTAGGAAATGGTTGATTGTGTTCGTAAGTACTAATTACGGAGATGGGTATAATCGGGCCTTCCCGTTTTCATTAGAGAAATAATTCAATATATACGTAAGTTTTTGTGATGCAAGAATAATAATTACTACCGTCATCATCTCGCCAATGACCTCGGGAGTAAGACTCTCTTAGTCTATGAGATTCGTCCTAATGTCGGCCTTAACGTAATAATCTTTGTATTGAAAGTATGCTTGATAATTCAAACAACCATTTCATTTTCGAAGACTCCAGGATTCTAACCCAGGAACTTTATGGCTCAGATTCGTAGTATTAGGCGTAGTATTCGTTGATTATTCCCTTTCAGAGGTCGACAAAATCGATAATGAATGGGGAGAATTACGAAGACAATGGCAGGGTGCCGCGGCTAAAAAGGCAGTAAGGATATTCAAGCCAATAGCTATGGCGGAACATTGTTTTTTTCTCGCTTGTGAGGGGGAGTCGAAACGTCGCCTGGCTTCGAGCAGCGGTCCTCGGAGCAGGAAGAACCAGACCGCGGGGAATGTTTGGAAAGAGAACATTTCCGTATTTAGAGAGAGGGTTACATCCACAGCGTATTCTTTCCTCGGATGACGGAAGATTGATTTGGTAAATCAACAGGTGCCTATTTTAATATAACCGATGTGGTGTATCGATGTGAAGCAACGAAACCAAAGCGACGTTTTGTTTTCGTCGGCTGTCGGGCAGACGAGAAGGCGGACGGGAAGAGGCAAAGAAGGGAATGAGAACAAATAAGAGAGGAGGAGACAGGAAGAAAAAAGAGCGAGGACAGAGAACACGGCCGTACCTCCTACATAAACAACACTTTATCGGAATGAAAACTCAAAAAAGGCCCTTCTTATACCCCCATCCCAGAATTATTCTGCCCTCTCCCTTAGCCCTTTCAACGAACCGACAAACATTCCATCGTCTCTCTTCCCCGCTGGAGTAAATAAAATATCCGATAGCGGAGAGATGTAAAAGGGGGAGTAACAATGAAATGGGCGGGGTGACTGCGAGCGAAAAAAGACGCAATAAAAACTGATGAAAATATCGAGAAGGTGCCTGTCCGCGAAATTAAAAGCTCGTGGATAGGGCGGGGGTTGCGGAATTGGGGGGGAGGTCGGGGNGGGGGGGGGGGGGGGGGGGGGGGGGGGGGGGGGGGGGGGCGGTTGGAGGAGTGTGTGGTCCCTTAACCAAGATGATATTTTCCGATGCGCGAAAAGGCATTCCGTCAATAGAGGATGATGTTCGGCTCATAGGAATTCTCAGATATAGCGAGTGGGCGTGGAAATTATGGAGGGGTGGATGCGAGTGAAAGATGGACTTTTGGAATTGGACAAGATGCGATTTGCGAGAAGTGAATATTATGAAGGGAAAAAGAGGGTGGGGAAGTGAATGAGCAGGGCGAAATTATTTTCCTAGAGATATTTGGATTTCGTGGCCCCTCCTTAATTTCTTGCTTCGGCGTATTGGTTGAACTATTGGAGGAAGATAAAAATACATAATTGGAAAATTGCTGTAAATCGAGGGAAATTTTTAAAATTCGGAGAATGTATAATCACTCTTTATTAGGGCAAGGTTAGGCGAAGTTGCCCTCTCTTCCACCTTACCTCAATTGTGATTACATAGTTAAATTTAATATTAAAAGTTAAAAGGAAAAATACAACAACAACACAAAAAGATTTGGGTTTGTAGGAAAAAATCTTCTCAACTGAAGGTTGAAGAAGTCTAAAACTCCAATGTGCGGGAAAACACCCACAAAGAAGGTTATGGAAAAAACCCTCGAAAACACTCAGTACATAATTTAAAAAGAAGACAAATAAGTAAAATAAAATTAATACAAAAAGCTATGAAAACCTTATAGAAAATATAATACAAGTATACAATAAAGATAAAAATACACTTTATATTATTATTAAATTCAATGACACATAATTCATGAACATATATTGAGTAAATATGTAAAGTTTACAATTATATAATATTACACAGTCTCTTTACTATTTATTAAAGTATATGTACAGTACGTTACATGAAGATGAACAAAATATTTTTTTTAATGTATATATATACACTTAAAACAGACGGTAAAAACAAATCACAACACATAGTTGTAGGTAATCTGTATACTATAAGGATGAAAATAACCATCAGAATATCCCTCTTAACGTTTTTCAGCATTCTAAAGTTTCATAATTTGTGAAATCACGGGCATGAATTAGTGGTCGAAACATGAAGGAGTCACTAACTACGGCCATGTCTATTTTTAGTAGCTTTTGCGTTATCCGCGACTTAATTTTCATTGCGGAATTCCCATAAATTACCCGAATACTATTTCTCATTTCTTCTGAGTTTTTGATTTCAAGGTCTTGGCGCTTAATGTTCGGGATGCTGTCAGTTGCATGCAATCGAATGCATTCTTATCATTCAAACCTTCAATCATGAATGGATGGATTTTTGTTGACAAAACCAAGGTTTTGGTTGTTCACTTACACTTTTCAATCGCCAAACTTTCACTTTTCTACGACTCACTCTCGTAATTTCCTCTCATTAATTCAAATACTTACTGTATATATTATTCTCCTTACGGACAAATTATTTTATGAGCCAGTGTTCTCCATTATAACGGAGATGAGTCTTAGAATAGCTTACTGTGCAATTAATTACGTCTGCCAAAATGAAAGTTCTCTGCGCATGATCGCCTTCCTTTTTTCCCTTATTTCACCAGACTCGCTAAACCACAGTCATAAGATCATTCACATCATGAGCTCAATAATTTTTATAGAGATTCAAATACAGCCGAATAAGTGTATATATGGACTGACTTCCTGCTCAATGTGTCCTTGCGAATTCAGGAAAGCTTTTCAACTCCTATTTGAGGAAACTGAGACTGATAGATACACTTAGGGTGCAATCGTATATTGATGGACAAAGAATCAAATCAATGAAACGATATTTTGGGAATTTGCGTGGTTAAATGTTATGCAAACATAAGGAGTTATGACAGAGTAAAGTGGTGATACCAGAATAGAATAAAAATAGATATAAACTTTTGCATAGTTTTTATATGTTTTGCAGAAACTGAACTCTACTATCTTGCCGTAATTTCACACGTCAAACATTCAATAGTTTATAGCGGGGCTACTCATTATTTTATGACGATTCTGAATCTCCTTAAGTCATGAGACATGCTTTTGACATATTTTACATTGACTATAAAATTTGCGCGTCTTTTCTAATCTCTGAACCGCAATTTTGATCGTGAAGTAGGAAAGCGTCAAATCACGAATGTCTTCAATTTCACTCCGTACGCAATACCTCTGGATGTGACGGCTCCAGGGGTTCAATATAAGGGGACCGACCAGGGGCTTACAACCACTCGCGCAATGAAGGGCGGAAGCCCCCAATATTTAGGGCATTAAACTCTATCGGTGTGCTGCACCAATAATATTTTCTGTGGAAGGGTCTCCAGATTCCTCGTTGATCCACTGACTCCAACCAATCACTCTGTCGCCATCATATATATCATACGAATCACCAGGGCCGGTCCGAAGATTATTGATGCCCTCCATCAGCTCCCATATGGGAGCTTTCATATTATCCATTATTTAACGACTTATTTTTTCGAGCTCATATTTTTTGTAATATTTAGAAATGTATCAAAAAATCATAACTATTTAGGTAATATTATCTGCACTAATCAAACTATTGCCACCATTGCGTTAAAATTTAAGAAAGTATATTAAATAGAAAACGAATTCACAACAGCAACTGGTGAAGTTTTAATGAGTTTTTGATTTTATGATATTTTAATGATCTATTGATTCGTTAAATTTTCTTCAGGATTATTTCAAATTAACATTATTACCTCACTTAGGATTAATTCATCAATTAAACCCAGGAAAAGGTTTCCATAACACTTATCAAGACTCTTATGATTACTTCAACATTTCAGTTTACGATCAGATAACATTTAAAAGTACCTTTTCATGAGATTCATTTTACAGGGTATAAGCCCCACACATTGCTAAGTTCTTTTTATAGTTAGTTTATCCATAAGAAGATTATACATCTCACCAATCATTCGACCAACGTCCAACGTCTTGGGCTCCCAATGCTCAAGCGCTCTGGGCAACCACCCGTGTCTCGGATCGACTCATTGTATCACCGCTATAGCGGTCAAAGAGTGCAAAATCATTGTTCCTTCTTTGGAGATGATAGTTTAAATTTTATTTTTCTCCAATGATTAAAAATGTCAACAAGTACATTTGACGTCTCACTTCTCCTAGCACATTCTTATCCTCTTGAAAAATGATTGGCGTAGATTCTTCAGAATTTCATCCCAATCAAGCAACTTAGTTTCCTTTACAAATCGCATCAATATTTTGATTTTTTCACGTTAATGATGTTGTATTTCCTCATTATCAAGAACATTACAATGGTTTTCCAAGGTAAATTTTGGAATGATACAAACTTCATCTTTTGATTCGCACCTGTTTGTGTATTTGTGACTTTATCCTGTTTACTGATATAATCTGTAATAATTAGGGCCCCTGATATAGGTTTAAAATTTTCTCTGTAATATTTAATAACATTAATCTAAATGAATACATGTAAAGAGTATCGAATGGGAAAAGGACTCTGAAAAGTGTTTCATTATTGCGAGCTTAGATCTTTAAATGGTTGAGCAGAATTTCATTTCGAAAGTTAGAAATTACGTATTTATTTCCTTTTCAAATGGTGAGTGAATGGGGTGTAAAATCCTATCTCTGGATTGCATTCTTCCACGTGAACAGATGGAATTCTCTGGCTCCTCGTCAACGTAATTAAGCTGCCAAGCATCGGTCATATCTGTCTTTCTCTACAACTGCACCCTATGCAGGAACAGCGACTCAGGGGTAGCACTCGGTTTCTAACCCAACCACGTCTGATACTCATTTCGACGTACATGATTTTCCCATTCCGTCCTGAACTGGAGTTCATATGTTCAGTAGGGAATACTTCGTCGCAACTTACGCCCTTCGTCACCTCTTCACTTAAATCTCCGATCATCTAAACTTCTCTTGAATCATTCCTTTTCCATGAACCTCATGACCTTACTAAAAATAAGGCAGTTTGGTTAATGATTGGAAAATTACATAAAATTCTAAAAATTATGTGAAGAAAGCATGCAAGCACTTAATAGTACTCAAACTGGCATCAGGATAGCACTCACCAATGGGAATCTCTCAATTATCATCTGTTGTTAATCAACTTATGCACGAATGTTGAAATGTTTTGGAAACTATCAACTTAAATGTTACCGTCGGGACTTAGATGTCAGAGAGTCGCAAGTGAACACAATAAAAATCAAACTTTCTCAAAATGGTCGCAGTTGGGTCATCCGTGAAATAAAAGAAAGTTGGAACACGGCATTTAATGAATTAATCCACTTCCTATTGTGGAGCCCCTGATGATGGAGGTATTGTATTTTAAATGCTCATTGGGATTTCCCAGAAATCGGTAAACTGGAGCTTCCCGTTTTGTCTCTAAACGCGTGTTCCACCTGCGGACATACGGCTTACGAAGTATTTTTAAACCCTTAAGGATACTCATATTACATAAGGATACCCTTAAGGATACTCATATTACAAGAATGCTGTAATGTAAAGGAGAGCACACAAGAATAACCATTTTTCGCTGAAAAAATGAATTCTCGAAACGACTAATTAGTATCTATTTCTCTGATTTTTCTCGCAGCATCAGAATGGCCCATGCAACAGGGAGGACACATACTCTCTCTGAACTTAACAAGTATATGAAGCCTTTGTTTAAATCTCCTATCTTCTAGAGATTCCCATCCTGCGTCTTGAAGCGACTGGGTAACGCTCATTGATATGTTGTAACAAAATTTTACGAAACGTATCGCCTTTCGCTGTACTTTTGATAATGTTCGAACGCAACACTTTTCGTTATCGTCCTATATTCTACATGCGAACTCATGATGAAGCCGAACTAAGAACTAACTTTAATATAATATTGCTGTGTTTCTTAGTATAAAACCTTTTTCCGCCAATAAAGATTATATTTTATGTTAATCCTGGCTCTAAAACGGAAGATATTGCTCATTGTCAGTAACCATTGAAATTATGACGAAAATATAATTCGGCTTAATATACATCATAAATTAAAATGATTTAAATTAAAATCCCAGTAAAGTCCATCGATTACAACCAGATTTCCTCTCAAATAATGGATGATAACTGTAATTTAATGTTTCATTTTAGTTTTTTAGCGAAATATATCAAGCGATACTTGGTAACATCTCCAAAATGTATTAAGAGTTGCGAAACAAAAAGGCTAATTTATTAAGAACTAAGAAACAAAATTGGACAAAGTCCAAATTCCACAAATTATAGTAATTTGTGGCATTTGTCAAAGTTTGTTTGTTAGTTATTCATAAATTAATCTTTTAGTATAACTATAGCATTGGAGTAATTTTAAAGTGAATTTACGTAACGAAATTTTTTTCAAATCTCAACAGAGATCTTTCCGTATTTGCACCACGAATTTAATACAAATTAGCTTTTATAACTAGGTAAGATTATGAAACAGAATTTAATAATAAAGCCGCAGATTTTTGGCAATGTTTCTCACGGACGAAATGCCTCTCTGTTTAAACCGCGCAAAATATCTTCTCCAGTTTATGTCTGAGGAATTCTTACTTCGCAGCAATGCAAGCAGTAGAAGGCGAACCCAAAGCGAAGGAAATATTTGAGGGATGGAAATTTCCATATATTTCCTTCGCTTCCTGACACCTGAAGATAAAGTGAACGCGTCGAAAGCGGCAGTGTCATTTGCACTGGTCTGCATCCAATGCTGCAGGGGAGTTTTCCTCTAAATCTTAGATTCTTAAATAAACAGATTTTTTCATGCTTAATACGAGAAAATACTCAATAAATGCCATAATATCACGTTTTCTTGCAAACGAATCGAGGATGTACGGCGTCGGCATCTACCATCTGAACGAGCAATCTAGAAAGCTATTCTAGATTAGTAAATTATTGAAAGTTTCTACAATAAAAAATTAATTGTACACTGTTGATAAAGAGTACAAGATTAAGAAACAATGTAGGAAAATATACTCCCAGTATTCTATGACGCGATGACTTTCGGGGTTCTTCAGGTCAGAAGTGACGCTATCCGAATAGTGTCAAGAGGCCAGCAGCATCGTCGGCAAAACATCGTCATTGGTATTGACAACCACTGTGTATTCCCTAAATACATCGTGTCATGAAATCATCATACAGGGAAAGCCTTCATACCGGATTTATTCCCAACTTTATTTTCACTTAACGTAATTGACAAGATTGGGATACAGTTATTTTATTACATGTATTTTCTAAGAGTTAACGAAAAGTCGTATAGTATATATATATAGTAGTGAATGCGGCCCGAGGACGCAGTTTTCTTAACTCCAAATTAAGCATTCCGCAAAAATGTACAATAATTCCGATATCCAATAATGTGTATTAGGTGGTGACCAAGGCTATATATAATAACCTGGCTATTAAAATTAGAGCTCCTGGAAGGTGCTCTTCACTTGATCAAACGACCCCTTACTAGGCGGTGTATTGCTTCGCAGTACACTTGAGAAATAGCACGAGTAAAAAGCTGACGGAATTTGCAGAATCGACCAAGTCAATCAGCGCATATACAAGCGGGCCGCAAAGCTTTTCTTCCATTTGAAGGATGTATTAGTACTGAATAGCTAAATCTAAATGGACTAGAACTCCATGTTAATACCTCCTCGTGATCTCCGAGTCTTCCATTTATGGCACTTGAAGCTGTCCTCTAACAGACACGATAGGAATAACTCTCCTTCCGAAGATTTGAGTGGGAAGTTAAGTACCAACGGCTCTGAAAGAGAAATGCATCTCCCACAGCCGTAAGGGCGCTTCTCACATTAAAAGTAAGATCTTGCGTTAAGAATCCTTCGGAGATAAATCAAAAAGTATTCCTTTAATGTACAAGATGGATTTGAACAATTCATTTATTTACACTCGTTACTCTACCGTTTCAATTTTTAAGAGGTGATTAACATGAGTGTAAAGTGGTGAAATTAAGGAATGCGATTAAATCTAAATTAAATTCAAGAGGAAGTTTGTACTGCAATATACTATGCAGCACTCTGAAATAGCTGAAAGGTAATCATTCTTCATTGTCTATACGTATTAAGAAGATTATAAAGCTTTAAACAAAGGATTGCATATACTTCAATAGAATTTCTTTCATCCTTAATTTTTGTGAACGAGTGCTTAAAAAACTCGGATCGGTGAAGAGAATAGTCGATAGGAGCGAAGAAAAAGTCCGTGGGCGAAGTTACTTTGCATTGGTAAAGCCTCACCTTCAATATGCGTGTAGTGTATGGGATTCTGCAAAAAAGTGTTGTACTCGAGAATTAGAAAAAGTACAACGAAAGGCAATGCGTTTCGTAAAAAATTGCTACGAGAAATCAGTGAGTTTTAGACAAGAGCTTCAGAACGAAGGATAGGAAGCAGCAGGAGATAAAAGGTTTAACAGAGACTTAATTTATATATAATCTAAATGATCAGGCGTAACTTTGTAGAAAGCCATGGTAGTTGACAAAAGAATGATGCTACTCCTGTAGCGAAACCGGTCGTGTTGAGAATATACTGTGGAAAATCAACAGTCTTTCTCTTCTTTTGTCAACAGAGACTCAATTTACTCAATAAGTTCAGAGAAGCTACTTTCGTAGATGATGTAGCCGATATCATGAGTCCTCCCTGTTACATACGCCGTTCTGATTCTGAGAGAAAATTCAGAGAAATAGATGATAGAACAAGTCGCTTAAAAATTTATTTTCTTCGTGAACGATACGCGAAAGTAATCGATTGGGGAAGTAGAGTCTTGGCGCATGCACCCCTTGCCACACGCCGACAGTCGGCTTGCAGGTTATGTAGATGTAGATTTAGATGTAAATTTTTGATGACTTGACGATTTTTCCGGGTTTGTACTTGAAGGTACCAATAAATTACAGATAACGATATGCTAGATTTTTATCACTTAATCTGGATAAATATTTTAGAATTACAACGAACATAGATATTTTGAAGTTATTTAAGTGAAAGAGTACTGCCAGAGCCCGCTCGAAATGTGAAAGTAGAAAAATATCCCTTCAGCTCCCCATGATTATGCTATTGCTCGTGAGAATTGAAGAGCAAGATAATTCTCCACTGAAATAAATGAAGCATCTGAGAATGAGGAAGGCGACAGCTGGATCAATATGGAGAAACTTTTAAATGAGACGCAAGTGGGAGAAGAAAAATGGAGTATATGGCATGAAAACGGTAAGAATAAGTTATAAAGGGCCTTTTACGAGGCTGAGATGTAATAAAAGGACACCAAAACAGCTCGAGTCGTCTGATATCAGACGTGAGGATAGCGAGTAATGGTTTTGAAATGCAAAATAAGAAAGATATGAGTTATACGCTCGACGCATTTACAAGTATACCTGAAGTACTGGAGGAATATATTTTCTCTCGGACATAATTTCTCTAAGAATTTAAAGATAAAATCGTCAAAACTTTAACGGAGGAATCATTATTAAAATATAAAAAACGAACTCGGTTTACCTAGAGCAGTAAATTCGATCAATTCGATGATATTTTTAATGTTTTCCTTAGCCAAGTAAAAAATAAATGTGTGATTTCTTATGGAAGAAATATTATTAAGTGTTCATATAAAACTAACGCTGCTATAATATAATATCTCTTGATAATTTCTCATAATTCCCGAGGAGATTGGCCTAGATATTGTGGACATGGGAAACAGGTTTCACATTTGATACCTGATAGTAAAAATTGAATAGGAGAAGGAAATTCCTCTCACGACGTAATATTGTTTTCCAATCATCACTACCATGCTTATGCATTCTATCGGTTCCGCCCTCTCAATACCAATGGTAATCACCTCTTTAAGAATTGTGACGGTTGAGTGGCGTGTATAAATGAATAAATCTTTGAGAGTTTAAACTACGTATGTGAAGGCGTTACTTCGTGGAAGGTCATACCAATTATAATAAATCTTCTCGGTGCACTTCCACCGAAGAGTTACACTTTTCTGTACATTCAAGTTGCCGTGACCGCAGATAGTAAAGCACGACTACTTTCCGCGAGACCCGAGTGGTTAGATCTCGCAGAGTTTGGGCACGGGTGAAAGCTAATGTATTAAAATCCAAGCAAGTCGACCAGTATAGATGAGAGAATTGACTTTACTGAACTATCAGATACAAGTGTGCATTGTCTCCATTAAGCTCTATATAGTCAATCCCCCCGAGTTGATTTCTCAGGGGGTTTAGATACGATCTGCAGTTCCGTAGAGCAACGACCATTTGGTCAGGGGTATGGGGTACACGTGAGCACACTTTCTCGTTACATTGTCCCCAAAACTTGAGTTATATAACTCGATAATGTCTTTCACGTGGATCTTCTCCACGTGCAGGGTCTCCATGTGTAGACTGTTCCTTCACCCTTTATATTTTATATATATGATTTCCAATGAGAACGTCTCCTTTTTTGTTATGTTGACGTCCGACTTTTCTAGGACATGACGCGATACTCTGTTGCCACTAAGTTCATAGGATGAGGTCGGTTGCTCTATTTAGCTTGTAGCTTACTCCATATTGAACATTCACTACAAAGTGTAAGAAGATATTGTATTCCCTAACTTCCAGTTTTTCAGTCATATTTCGGTGTCATAACCAAATCAGGACACAGAATAGTATTTTAAATCTGTCAGTAAAGTATTCAGCCCGAAGGCCGGTTGAGACCTCATCCATTCTACCATCAGCTACGAAAAGCTAGGAGAGGGAAGTGAGTCTTACTAGGCAGGATGAGGAGTGGGGTAGTAGGCCGTTGCTTTCCTCACTGCCAGAATGCTATAACCCGAACAAGCCCACGTTAGTGATGCATAATAACTTGAAGAGTAACGCTTTCTGTAACATTGCATAAGGAGAAACCTTAATTAATGGCAATACTTAGCATAACTCATAGACTGAGACAAAAGTATATAAAAGATACAGTTTCCTGTATCCTGTAGCAAAAGACAAATGATAAATATATCATTCATCAATATATAGTACCAGGACCATTATTTGATATAAGCGATTGAAATTTAGAGAAGTTATAAATCAAACTCGGCAAAAGTATGAAATTGTGTGTGAAATTGTACTGAGGAGAAAATCTTAAAAGATCGATGTGAATTTTGAAGCACTACTCCAAAAAGTCGCTGAAAAGAGGATTATAGAGAAAATATGTAATTAATATGCCTTAGCTATGTGAGAGGGTAAGAGCTGACCTCTTACGAATATATATGGATAGTAAAATACATATGCATGGAACTTGTGAAAGAAAAACTTTAAAGATCGAACTTCTCGTGTAAGGGATATTATCCCAACAGTTGCAGCAGAACTTCGAGTCTCTCCCTTGACTATTTAGATGGAGATTTGGTGGGTTGGGATATTACGAAACGGAAATGAAATAAAATCCAATCATCCGAAGCAGGAAGGTGGATGAATGCTTTAATGGGAGAGAGATCTCGAAGGGCTTGGGAGTGAAACAGTGCGGTAGAGAGAGGTGAGTTAATTGGCAACCCATCAAGACGTCTCAGAGCTTCCATTGGGCTGCTTCACCGAGAATACTTTGAGTAAGAATAGTTCAACTGGAATGTGAAGAGGTCCTGAAACTCAGAGGGGAATATTCTTAATACAATTGGGCTATTCATTGATAAAATTTGAAATATTTGCTTGGTAATTCTGAATTCAAAGTAATGAAAAGAGCCGCAAAGCCACGCATCTGAACCGCCAATTATTGTAAGAGTGTACACCAAATTAAATTAATACTAGGAATATCAGGTATGAAAAATAGCGACATGACTGGGACTCGAATCCAGGTCTCCCCCTTTCCGAGCAGAATACTTGAAAGCAGTTAATTCTGCAGACCTCCGGGCAACCATAAATTACAATCATAATTCTTAAGGATTGTCCTCTTTTAGAGTTAACCGGTAATATTAAATATGTTATACCTCATATGATCATTTAATTTATATAGTTTGAGCTTCTCCCTTGATTTATCGTTTTTACTATTTTTGTAAAAAACCTCTATCCTGAACAGCTTGGTGTAAGCGGTAAATTGAATAATGTCTCATAAATACTATTTTCTTTGGCTAGACTTCCTAGGAAGACATCACCAGGTGATGACGATGGCTTGATGCCGAAACCGGTCGTCTAATAAATAGTCTAGAGGATATTCTCAAGTTTTCCTTATTCCTGTGAATAATGTCTCGGTTACATCCTATAATAGCTTCAGTTAAGTTAATATGTGAGTAAGAAGAGGTGCTTTTTAGCCAAGAACTATGATATTAAGAGAACGAAGTGTTATTTGAAGTGATTATGCAACATTCCGGAACTTTACGATTGTTGAGTCTGTGAGCCCGTGATGTTGGATTTGCGTTCTAGATAAAATTTCGCATAAAAATGAGGAACTCATTAAAATTCCAGTCCTCTCGCGAAATCCTCTCTCCAACATTTCCCAAACTATTTTTCCACTAACCTTGCTTGGAAAATTACAAACCCCCACATACCTTCCTCTTAACTTTCCCTTCCTACGAATCTTTCGCGTTCCTTATCTTGTCTTTCAATGAGACCATTATTCAACTTCGCAAAATTTTCGTTTTTCTCATGAGGAAGAATGAGATTCTTACCTCTTTTCCCGCATTCTTCCTCGTTTTTTACCCAAGAAAGTGTGCACTTCAAAATCGGCTAGCCACATCTCGCTCAAGCCACACCCCCTGACCGAATAAAAATCCACATTACATCCACAGAGCGGCTAGTCTGCTACACCTCACGCCCTCTCGTATGAAATTCGTGTTACTTTTGATCATCCATGTCCTTTGAAGGATTGCCAACCGTCCTGTTTTAGTTTCAGAGATAGATTGTCCCTTTATTGGCGATGTTAGACCCATGTGGAACTCTATTACACCGAACTTTGTATGGAGATAAGTTTTTAATACTTACAAAGAGTGAAACAACACCAAAGTAAATTGAAGTGTGTGAGAAATAATCTTTGCAACTAAAGGTTGAAGAAGAGAAAACACTCACAGAGAAAGGAAGGGAGAATAAAATCCGCGGAAAGTGAAGAAAAAAATCAAAAGGAATGATAAAATAAAATATTGTTACACTACAATAATATTGAAAGATTAAACAATAAGAAAAATGAAAATTCGTTATACATATGGAGAAAATAGAAAACTGATTAATGACTCTTCTATTCATCCAACAATTGCAAACATTTCTAATGTGTGTGCTTCAAAATTACCTCCGAAAACCATAGGCAGAATAGATTTTGTCTATGTCTATGTAAATAACCCGAAAGCCCCCTTTCGATGGCCTTCTTTATCCTCAGATGCTTCATTTATTTCAGTGGAGAATTATCTTGCTCTTCAATTCTCACGAGTAATAGCATAATCATGGGGAGCTGAAGGGATATTTTTCTACTTTCACATTTCGAGCGGGCTCTGGCAGTACTCTTTCACTTAAATAACTTCAAAATATCTATGTTCGTTGTAGTTCTAAAATATTTATCCAGATTCGGTGATAAAAATCGCATATCGTTATCTGTGATTTATTGGTACCTTCAAGTACAAACCCGGAAAAATCGTCAAGTCATCAAAAATTTACATCTAAATCTACATCTACATAACCTGCAAGCCGACTGTCGGCGTGTGGCAAGGGGTGCATGCGCCAAGACTCTACTTCCCCAATCGATTACTTTCGCGTATCGTTCACGAAGAAAATAAATTTTTAAGCGACTTGTTCTATCATCTATTTCTCTGAATTTTCTCTCAGAATCAGAACGGCGTATGTAACAGGGAGGACTCATGATATCGGCTACATCATCTACGAAAGTAGCTTCTCTGAAGTCATTGAGTAAATTGAATCCCTGTTTAAACCTTTTATCTGCTACTATTTCCCCTCCTTCGTCCTGAAGCTCTTGTCTAAAACTCACTCATTTCTCATAGCACATTTATACGCAACGCATCGCCTTTCGCTGTACTTTTCCTAATTCTTGAATACTTTTGTGCAGACCTCATACACTGCACGCATGTTGCTCCATGACTCTATTTCTCTAATCGATTATTTTCGCGTATCGTTCCCAAAACAATGAATTTTTCAAACTACTTGTTCTAGCATCTATTTCTCTGAATTTTCTCTCACAACAGAATCATAATGACGTATGTAACGGAGGAGACGTATAATATCGGCTACATCTTCTTTTAAGGTACCTTCTCTGAGCTAATTAAGGAAATTGAGTCTTCGTTTAAATCTTCTAACTTCTAAAGTTTCCCATCCTGCGTCTCGAAACATCTGTGTAATGCTCGCTGATTTTTTTGGACTCTGTTTATACACATTTCTTGTACGTATATACTTTGGTACAAAATATAAGTGGATAATCGTCAAAACAAGCACGCTCCCAAAAATAAAGTTTCTCTACTTCCTCTAGAGAAGGGTTGACGGGGCATTATGTACTTGGGGATGACATGAGATGTATAGGTGTTGCACTGGGATGCGAAGGAAGGGAATGTTGGCAGCCCCTCCTTCGAGCCTTCTTATAATCCATCTTGCTCCTGGCTCTTTTCCTCTCTGCCCTAAGGGAACACGGGTCAGGGGTCAGGTAGAGACTCAGCGTCTCTGCAGCAGCCTGGTTATTCTCCGAGGGTTCCGCGCAGACGTCGAGAAGTGGATTCCTTTACGAGTAGCGGAGATTGTTACAAAAGGAAATGTTTTTCCCTCCTAAGTATTCGTTTTCCTCCCTCCGTGGGATGGAATTATATGAAGGGATTCCAAACCGGGAAGGGGACGTCTTTCTCCAAAGTCCTATTTAGTCGCTTCGGTTGAGGTGTTTCGCGACGGCGGGATTTAAGTCTGTTTTTCTCTGGTCACGTTGCTGTTAAGCATAGTTTCAGCACACGCTTTCCTCAGGTTTGTTCCGTGATTGTTTTCGGAGGAAATCTACATTGGAAAATTTGAAGTACGTTTTCTGGGAATGCAAACCGTTAGAGAGAAAGATTTTTGTTGGGTTAAGGAAGTAAGATGTGAAGAAAAATACAGACAATTTACTGGGTTAATAATTAGGCCAGNTACAAGTTTTATTCCTTTATGGATAGATTTTTCAAGATTCCAGATTGGCCTCCACAATTACCGTAGCTGTCGCGGGGATAAGTTATGTTTGTCTAAAGAAGACAAATCATATAAAACGTTGAAAAAAATGTATTTTATGATAAGAAATGATATACCTTTCGGTTTCTCTTAAAAAAATTACCTCGAATAATGATTCAAGAAAACTTATCCGAAATTCACCAATAATCAGCTTTTAAATTTATTAAAAATAGTAATGCACCAATGAACCAGTAATTACGTGTGATTCATACCGATTGCTGACGAAATAAAATTATTCAATGACATGCTATTTCTCATATTTTCTGTACCATGAAAAGTATGTTACTTTCAATGACTTCAGTGGTTCACCAGTTGTATGGTGTCGACCTCAGGTGTACAGTTCCTAAAAGAGTGACATTTTTGCGTAAAATACCTTTGCATTCAGGTGCGATATAGTAGGACCCTACTATTAATAGCGGTATAAGAAGACCTTAATGCAGGTCGTAATTATTTGAAAGACATCTTGATCACTCAGAAAAAAAGAATATTCTGCAGAATTCTGCAATTTTTCTTCGTTTGTAAGCAAGCGTTTCGTAAAAAGGTGGAATTTATTCTTCTCTCGACTAATCGTCTGACGTTAGTGAAGTCAATTTACTTTCATCATTTTGCCAAATTATTTACTGCAACATCTGAGAGAACCAAATTTTCCGTACTATTTCCTGGGCATCGTAAATGGTTTGAACGATTTCTTGTACCAGGTTTGCAGCTAGAATTACTGTATTACCTGTTGATGGTAATGTAACTCTGAAACTGGTTGTAAAATAAAAACCTTTGTGGAAAAGTATATAGTTTTGGTATTCGTAAGTAACATTTTGCGACCCATGAAAGACTCACAAAACTATGATTTCCTTGACCATCCGTTACAATTTTTGCTATGTTGCTCTGAAATTCGTTGTTACAAAATTCATTATTCATATACCTAATTAATCCTTTCTGGCCGTACTTAGTGAAAAGACACAATGAAAAATAAACACCAAAAACTTAGTAATTCCCAGTAGGTATATTTCAAGACTACCAGTTTCGGCTACATCAGGTCAATAGGCCATCATCAGGTCTTATGATTTTAAAATTTACATTTGTCATTAAAAGAAAGGCCGCAATAAAAAAATATAAATATTAGTAATGATAATAAATGTATGTTAATTTTCAAATAGTTACAATGAATTTAAACTACAACAATTATTTATCTGGTTAAATATAAAGCTCATCTTTAACAGATTTATTCCGTTAACTTAAGCAATCAAAAAATAGGCGAAAGTGGGATTCAGGAAGTG
Organism: Ladona fulva; assembly: GCA_000376725.2. Classification (NCBI taxonomy): domain Eukaryota; kingdom Metazoa; phylum Arthropoda; class Insecta; order Odonata; family Libellulidae; genus Ladona; species Ladona fulva. The sequence goes on along the minus strand of KZ308369.1, from coordinate 474,945 downwards.
AGGAATCCAGCCTTCAAATCACACATTCGATCGATATGCCGTTTTGTGGGGATGAATATTAGAGTCACACATCTCCAGATATAAAAATATATATTTGTGTTATAATTATCGTAATGTAGATAAGTTTTGGGTGCATAATGAGGATATTAATACCCGTGTTCAAATCGACTACCAAGTGCATTAATTTCCACAGCGACGCTTGGGAGGGAAGTTTGACATGCTTGTGGCAGCCACTTCTCGGGGTCAGGAATTTAGGGAATGCCGAATCTACACTCGATCAAAGGGACAAGTAATGCAGTCCTTTCCCTAAAGCCGACATCGCGATGAGCGATGTTCTTTTCCCGTCACGTCTCCTGTTATGACATACAAGGTTTGCCTTGTTTAGGAATTGATTCCCTATAAATATGTTATTTCTCTTCCCCACTTCTTTTAATCTCAATCTTATTCTTTACACCAAAGTCGTGATTAATACAATCTCATAATAGGGTGTTGAAGTTATTCGTAATGGCTTTAAACAGATCGTTTCCCAATCTTCTAGTTTAGGAAATACATTTTGGAGGTTATAATTTAGAATAATCTCCATTATTTACATCTCAAAGTCGACGGTTAGTCAGAGAAAGAACTTTGTTGGGTTAAGGGAGTAAAATGTGAAGAAAAATACAGACAATTTATTCTTTATTTTTAATCTGATTGGCACATCAGATTTTCTGAGTTAGTTAACGCCAATGAAAAATTATTTGATTAAGACAGTTTAAGAGAAGCTACGATAGTAGTATTGGCAAGTTGAAAAAATCCTTTGACATGAAGAAACCTGGCGGGACCGGGACCCTAACCCTGCTCTTCCAATTGCCGGTTTGTCGCTCTATTAATTAAGCTATCAAGCCGGAACATAAGGACATGTCGTTCGGGAGACCTTTCTGGCGATGGTGTGTCAGACTTAGCGGCATCGTTCACAGTCACGACCTCATAGACGCACCGGACACACACCGTTTCCTTGTGTTTTCCTTTCCATCACTTTGTACGCCCAGTGTCTCTGTGAGGACATGACTTTGAGCTATCCCGCTGAGTTGGACAAACCCAAATGCCCCTGTCCACAAAGTCTCTTAAATGGTATGTATACATGTTCTGGCTAGAAAGTTCAATAGATAGAGCACCCAGCCGGAAACTCGGGTTCAAGTTGGTTTCCTGTTGCAAATTATCTTAGGTGCACCCTATTGCATAATAAGTCACAACTAACCCTTTTTCTCGAAGAAACAACAATTATGTGAAAGTATGAAATGAAGTGTAATAAATATTATACGTCGCTCCTGCATCAATGAAGATTCTAACAAAAGCTGTTGACACCAATTCTTCAGCCACCACTTTCCGCCAATTTTCTGCAGTCATTATGACGAAATTTTCGGAGCCAAGTTTATTTTAAGCAGAGGAGCACTCTTTGGTTGTTTGACGTAAAAACAGCTAATTTATATTTTGTCATTTCTTTTCCTGTACTCATTATTTTTGTTTACATAACTGCAAATTGCTTTGGGAATTAAGGGATTGCGTTTAAGAAAGTTTAAAATTAATTTTTTTTCAAAATTACTAAATGTAATTGTAATTTTAACAAACTTACAAAAGAAAGATTTTTTTATATTTGTCCTATAAATAGTGATAAATATATACTGTATGAAGGTACGTAGACGGACGTGAAGCCAACGAGTATGTTGGCTTTACGAGCCATGGGTGGAATCGATTATGTTCATTTACAACGGGAGAGGAAAACCAGTCTACTACATACACCTTGTTTTGAATCCATTTTAGATGTTTACCTTTTGGAGTAATTCTACCCATAACCATACAAGTTTTATTCCTTTATGGATAGATTTTTCAAGATTCCAGATTGGCCTCCACAATTACCGTAGCTGTCGCGGGGATAAGTTATGTTTGTCTAAAGAAGACAAATCATATAAAACGTTGAAAAAAATGTATTTTATGATAAGAAATGATATACCTTTCGGTTTCTCTTCTTCACACTCTTATTTCAACTTTCTCGTCGCACGTTTAGAATTCGTTGATATACAGTTTATTGCGGCTGCCATAGTTTTTGCACGTTTTAAATAATAAATAATAAAAATATTAATTCACATTATTCCAACACACGTAAGATGCAGGAAAGTAATTGAATGGTAAACGCTGAATCACTTTCCTTCCTCGAACACATTTTCGCACCGTTTTACAGGACAGAGGTGTTTCGGGGCTCTTCCCGTAGCATCTACCGCTCTTTAAAACACGAATTCTTCGAGAATCTGCTATCGGTATTCCCAGTTCTCCCAGATTCTGCAGACCATAGATGGTTGATATCCATATCGGCACTAGGTGGAGCTTCGAAAGGATCGAGGATTATGAGTAAAGAAGTAATGGGGCTACTTAGCATGGAATATGAGGAGGAATTAGCATATGGAAATGAAGATTCATCTGAGGAGAAATGTATTTAATGGAGAAGGTAGGATATAAAAAACATGTAGTAATGTTTTAAAAATGGCCCAGTTCTGAATTTTTCACTTATCAGCCCCCATGAAATCGTATTTTTCTACTAAATGTTACTTATCTAAGATATTTACGGAGTATAATAATACTCAAAAAACTACGAAAAAAACATTTGAATTTGTGTTGGTCCGCAGTTCCTCTTAAAACAAGTGAGCCTCACGGAGGACGGTGCTCCGCCGCGCAGATTAAGCCCTTGCAGCGTTTTCGAAAAGTCGGTTTAGTTATCGATGGCGGAAATATGCGTGAGGTTTTATTTCAGATTCCTCTTCAAGAAGCTTCAAAGAGTATTGTGGCATAAGTTATCTCGTGACACTCAATATCACTTTCTACTATTTTCCTCGCTTTAGGTAAACATTTGCTCTAAAATAATGGTCAGCCATTTTGTTACGTAAAGTATGTAACTATTCAAGGGTGATCATAAATGTCACGTCTCATGAAGGACAAAGAACATCTTTATAACATGAAATTATATTTTACCCAATGATTATCTTCGTTTGAGTTCACCAGCGGTTTGCAGTTGAAGATTTTCGCGTAAAATCGAAGACCGGAATTTTCCGCAATATGTTGACAAATTTTACCCCCTGCATAATTTAAATGCGTAGGATCCAACGTAAATGACTTCCATAGTCGTATGCAGAATTTATTCAAGATTGGTTATGCGTAAAAGAAAAAATCTCGCAAAAGACACTTAATTTCCTGTGGATGAAGAATAGCAATGAATCATCACCACAATGATTTTTATCATAAGTACGTTATTTAATATTAAAATAAAACTTTATTTCTGACATTTTAACGTACCTTTCCCTAATTCGACCTCTCTTCGAGTATTGCTGTGCAATTTGGGATCCTCACGAAGTAGGATTAGTCTCCGATCTTGAGATGGTTCAACGTAGAGCGGGTAGGTTTGTCAAGGGAGATTTCAGATTCCACAGTAATGTTTCGGCTATGATAAAATCCCTCGGGTGGACTTCACTTAGAGACAGAAGACTTGATTACCGACGTGAGCTTTTCGAAAAGTTTTTCGCTACAGATCTCGTCGACGATATAGCTGATATTGATACTCCAGTTAGTGACGTGCGCGAGCTCCCAGAGAAAACTAAGACGCGATTCAGGGAAGTGATTGCGAGGACGGAATGTTACTTCTGGTCGTTGTTTCCGCGAAGTATTAGAGAAACTAATAACAGTTAGGGTGTGATAGAATTCTATCGATGTTTTTACACCCCCTGTCACGCGCCTATGGCAGCTTGCAGGGTTTAAATGTGAATGTAAACAGTTCGTGACTATTCATCTATACCGTCATAAGTCTTGCTAGCTACCTTAGGGAAAGAAAGCTCCATAGTTGCATTCCAGTAATGGGTTACAAATGAGTGCCGTTCATTGAAGAATGCCTTTTTTAACGAGTAGTCTCGGCATGCAAAATAAATTCTGGGAAATATCATAGAAATGGAATGTCATAGAAATAAGACTTTCTCTCAACATCATGTAAAGAGAGGAGGTATAATACCAGTAAAAATTTCCAAGAATTTTTATATGTAAAATCATAGCATATACTGAGACAGACATCACCATTATGCCTTTAAGCCTATCGAAAATAATACCAACCACACCTTATACTTGCGTATACCCGTTAACAATAAACAATTCAGTATGATAAAACGTAAAGTCGTATATTTTGAAAAATATCAATGCCGTTTGTTTTTAAACACCCATAAAACGATAACCGTATACGCAATTTGAACTAGCGAACTATCGCACCGGTGACTGTCTGTCGACGGTTATGTAAATGAAAAAGTAATCTTCGCCGGTGAAAAAAATCATCCCTTACCTCCGTCATTTCAATTTATTCGAATTTCATTCGTTTCCACCGCGTCCATTTCAGTTCGCACTGATTTCCTCTTCATTGCGTTCGCTCTCCATTCCACTCCCAATTTGCTTCCATTTCATCTCCATTTGCAGCCCTTATTCTAAACACTTCCTATCTCCCTTTAAATTCTCTTCCATTTCTTTGGAAATCTAAAATCCTTCTGATCCTCCCCTTTTCTTCCTTATCTTCGATTTTCCCTTTTCGGCCATTCGTGACCCCTCTCTGCTTTACCCAAGTCTCCTTCCTCCCCATTGAAATCGCTCTTCCGTGAACCGCTCTCTTTCCTTCATATTCATCTGCACCACGCTCTTCCCACCTCTCTCATCTCATCCCTTTTTTCGGCTCGAGGGATGACGTAATCAGATTAACGACCCTACCCCATAATAATCCTGTATTGGAAAGTAACTAATCTTATATTGTTCTTTGTTATGATTCTTCATTCAATGTCCTTGTAATTTGATAAGAAATCACGCTTTCTGAAAGCGTAGCTTTAAAACCCAAGAATAACCCAAGTCAAAATAACGAAATGAGTGGGACTCGATCCCAGGTCGGCTACTTTCTGGCAGGTATTTCAACCACTTGGTCTGAGTGCCACTGAAGCCACCGTGTGTATGCTCAAGGTAGTTTAGTGCTTAAAATACCTGAATTGAAAGTGGAAAACATGGATTCGAAACTCACTTCTCGAAACACTCTTCATGTCTATGTTTTTCATTTCTGTTTTTCCTTTGGAAAGCAAATACAGTAAATTTGATCCGCTATATTTGAGTGGTATTTTTCTTTCATTAAACACAGAAAAATTCACATGGTCGATTTTGGTTGTATGAGCTTTTTACCCAATCTTAAACATCTTCAAATCTAATAACGTTGTTATTAAAAGTATTATCTTAGCTAAAGTGATTACGTATTAATAAAAATTAATGTCTAAAGAAAACACTTTTCCCCTAAGAAAACAACGGTTTTCACGAAAGGCATCTATTTTCACATATAACAAAGTCTCATGATGAGATGTCAGCCTTAATTATAGGTATTTATTAGAAAAGATTAAATTAAACCGTTTACGGTCATACATTTAGTGTCATATTTCACCACCTTTATCACTCTAAATTTCATCCCTCTACTTCCAATTTATTCAGAATACCAGCTCCGGCATCTTTCCCTCTTCCACTCATTTTTACCCAAACCGAACACTTCAATTTCTGTGAAGAATTTGGATTGACCCGACCAAATATCGATCCAATCATCTCTTCATCTTCTCCCTTTTATTGATGCTTCTGAAGAAATATTTTTCCTACACAAAGTATTTAAACTATATTAGCGTATTAATAATTCGTACTTTGAAGGTATAAGAGAAATTCCTTTGGAGTATTTTTTTAGCAATCAATTTATGGAAAAATAGATTTACTACCATTAACCTTAGACCTGTACAATTTCCTCAGAAATGCTTCCTGATGCACAGTTGTTGCTAAATCTCGATTAAATCGCTCGGTAAGTTAATCGTATTCCATTTCAGATTGAATTGTTTCTTATTTCAAACATTGATGCTTATTTCAAGAGAATTCTATTACCTAGATTTTTACTTTTATGGTTTTTCTAAATTTTCTCCTGATTTATGCAATGCTACCACAATCAACTACATGACGCCAACGAAAAAGCACACTTTCAATTAGCTATGTCTCAGGAGCTATGTCATAGGGAGCATTTACTTATACAATCGATATGACTTAGCCTTACTAGGTGGAATGCCATAGATAAGAAATTAAACACTATGTAGTTTCCACACAGATTTTACTTTCGACGGGCTTCGACTCACTAGAGTCATCATCAGAAGCTGATGATCAGGACAACGAATATCAATGATTATCTACATCTTATTCTTTTTAGCATTTGGCAGGGAGTATAAATACTCGGGCTACTTTATAGCTTATTTTCGTCGGGCATTGCTCGCGGTTGGAAAGATTTTCTAAAACTACTTTTCCTCGCATCCATTCACCTTATTTTTCGCTCACATTCGACCTGACCAAAAAAGAAAGGGGTCGTATAATACCGGTTAAGTATTCCGAAGCTGTACCATTCTTGAATTTATCAAGCAATCGCAGCCGAGCTCCTAATCCCCTCTCTATGAAGGTTCTCCAACGTGCTTCTCAGAGCATTTTCATAATACTTGTTTTCTTATCTTAGCATTTCATTCTTTGACTAAACGTATAGCCTTATGCTACACTTTCTCTAGTTCGTAAGTATACGTTTCATCCGCTAGATTCCATATACTGGCCGCATATTCCAGATGGGGCGTAACCAAGGTGAAACAACAAGGAAAAACAACGAAACTTCCTTTTTATTCTTAGTAAACTTAAGGTTCTATAAGGAAAAGGAACACGGCTGTTGTAAGACATCTGAGTAAGATAAAAAACTCCAAATAGCCGTTGTTTGCGTGCAAAACTAACCGTTGGAGAGTTCCTACCAGCGGGGGTTGGGTTACTCCGTGGTCGTGCTTGTAAACAAGTATTGTTCTCGATACGTATTTCGACAACTATGTTGCCACATAGTATGGCAACATTTGTCGAAATACGTATCGAGAACAATACTTGTTTACAAGCACGACCACGGAGTAACCCAACCCCCGCTGGTGGGAACTCTCCAACGGTTAGTTTTGCACGCAAACAACGGCTATTTGGAGTTTTTTATCTTACTCAGATAAACTTAAGGTTGTCGTGAGCGAATAGCGCGAGTTGAATTTCGAATGATTGATATGAGGGATCTGACCTTATGGTTAACTTATGCGGCCTTATTTTCAATGTTTTTTTATGAGTTTATGCGCAAATATCACTGGTTCTCTGAATATTATTGTGATGAAATATTTCCGACCGTACCATTTAGTATATTTCACGCTTTTGTAACCTGGATGTGGCCGTGACATTATAATTTTCATGTATTTGTCATAGTTAAAATTCGATCTTGAATACATTTCAATCGCAAAGTGAATATATTTCGTCGTTTTTTTGTTAATATTCTCCGTTTTATAATTTTAAATATTACACGTTTGATGACTTTTCAACTATGCCACAAGTCCTTCCCTTGAAGCGAGAAGACTTTTGAATGTAATTTTTCCATCCTCTACTGCTCTTTCCCGTTTGTATTCTTTCATGACTTCATCTTCCCCATCCTGTGCTCCATACCCAATCCAAAATATGTCAATTTTTCTTGAGAAGTGATTTGAACGCTTATCGACCCACCTGTTCATCGCTCAGCCGATTGAGCCGCATTCGTGTGCCGCTATTCAACTGTCCACACAGTGACGTATATCGAGCATCGGTGCGCCGATTTCATAAAATCTCTCGCACAATGTCGCCGCGATTTTTATGCAGGACTTCCCAGGGTGGAATAACCTCATCTTTGGATTCATATTGATCACGGAAGCTCTCTCCTGTAAATACACCTTGCTGGCGGAATCCTCCCGCGTCAAATCCACTCTCTCGTCTTCAATGTTTTGTTTTTCCTCTCCGCCGTTTCGAATCTTATTGCGTTCTTCCGCGCCGCGCTAAATCTGCAGCTCCGGGATGTTTAACGTTGTTTCATACGATCTCGAGTGGAATGACGGAAACGGCGGAAGTAATTTCACTGTGCATTTACAAGTGCTCTCTACCCACAGACGTTCTCTGTTTATAGTAAAGCAGTTTCTCTAGTGTTTTTGGCATCGGAAAATTATGATCTTTAAAATATATACAACCAAACACGAATAGACACTGAATTTCGGTAAATATTCCCGCTATGAATTTCCCAATCCCCTCATTCACGAGAAAATCGATGTAAATGTTTCACAGTTGAAATTTGGACATTATGAAGCATCGCGATTAAGAATATCTTTAAAAATACGTTGTGATAATTTTCCTATAAAGTTATCAGCATGAGGACTGATTTATTCTCTCTACTTTTAGCTAGGACAAATTTTTGAGATGTAATAGATGATTAGGGAAAGCAAGGAGTGAAGTGGTTTCATCCTGATCTCCTACTTTCCTAATTGAGTAAGAATGCTATAAACCGAAGCGGTCAACGAAAGTGTAGCACAATGACCCTACGAATAGCACTTTCCATAGCTCTAGATAACGAAGATGAATTCTCAGCATCCCCTACTTTCTTTTCTTTGCTTTCCAATCACATTCGAAACTGGATAAATAAGAGTTCAATGGTCTGGCAATTTCCATTGAAGCTTCTCATTTAACCAGTTTCTTACTTGTAGAGGTTCAGGAACAGTTTATCTCAGTTACGTAGGTTTCCATTAATTCAGGTCTAGCAATTGATTCTCTTGCTTAACGAATAACAAGGAAACGGGATGAGGAAACTGAGAGTAATCAAGAAATGAAAGCTCAAGGCGTAATTCTAAAACAAATACCATTCCGCTATTGAAAATCGTGTGATTAACAGTTGCTACTTGATTATTTCTGTTTTTCTTATGAAAGTTAAACTTTGGTAAGCCAAAATCGCCTAATATTACACTTTCCACTCACGATCGCACTTACAATTGTAAGTTTGTGACTCAAATATAACACCTTAATTTTTCATTTAGAAATCCTGAGAACATTACATTTCTCTCAGCGAACGATTTTTCTCAACTAATTTGCCTTTGCACAGTGCTGCAAACAATATTTCCATCGAATAAGGGACACCATGACTTTTAATAATTATACAATGATTTCACTGCTATCATGTGCCTTAAAAGTGTTGAATCAGATGATCAACAACACACTAAAAGAAAAACTAGAACATCGTGTTCCGAATATCAATTCTAGCTTAGGAAAGGAACAAATTAACAGAAATTAAATTCACCATTCGTTGAATTGGAGAAAGCTTATGACAAGGTGAACTTGGTATTACTTTTTTAGGCTATGAAAAACACAGGAATAGATTTGAAAGATTTAATGGTGTATCAAAACAGAAAAAAACAAAGATAAACGTAAATAGGGCTGCAAATGAAGAAAAGGTATGGGATGGATTGAGACAAGTATGCTCTCTTTCTTTTATTTGATTGAGGATTGCCTTAAATTTCTGAAGCAAAAAAGGGCTATGTATAAATAGAATAAAAATTCACTGTATCGAGTTTTCTGATTATATTGTAATAATATCAGAGTCAGAAACAAAACCAGCAGCATTTTAATGGCCGTACATGAGTCCTTCAGGAAATAGAACCTAAACATGAACGTTAAGAAAATTAATCCCATGGTTTTGGATAAGAACGGGTAAAATACGGAAACAAATATCAAAATTAACAACCGAAAGATAATTGGTTACCAAGGAAGCATACTTACTCATGATAAATGATTCTTAACACAATTACAATAAAGCATAACATTGATTAAACTAGCCTTCTTTGACATGAAAAACCTTCTAACCAGCACACATACAGGTCTGACAATAAGGAAATAGAATTAGAATTAAAATTAATATTGCAATAGGACCTCCTGGCCAAAGCGATAAGGCTTCGCCTTTAGATGATGAATGAATGAGATGTAATAAATAGAACTGCAAACCTAACCCCTCTCTGCCAGACAAAACACTTGCATGTGAACTGTCATAACACGCGGGTAAGGTAAGGGAAGTATGTCTCAAATATTGGGGTCAAGATTAGAAAAACATTTCTATCTGATGGAAGTTTCTACTTTTTCAACTATAGAGGTTTTTGGGGGGAAAATGATGGGAGCTGGCGATTGGTCGCACGGAGTATTTACGCTTAGCTCATTCTCGTAGTAGTAGTAGTATTGTTAAAAGTGCTTCGACAACTTAGGTCATTTCGCACGTGGGCCCCCACCGGGAATCGAACCCGGGACCGCTTTCATTGAAGTCGAACGCGTTGCCCACTTGGCTATCCGGGAGCCCAGCTCATTCTCGCTTTATGGTTGTGAAACCATAGAATAATCGAGCATTAGTCCTTTGGCATTCAGTTCATTCATTATGAGTAGAGATTGGCAGTACATCATTCTCATTTAATGCTATACTACAGTATTCCACCCAAACAAATATACCATTTACAGAAGAAGATGAAAGGAGAACCGGTCGAAATAATAAACTTTGTGGAACACAATCGAGCACTTTCTTCTTGCACATACTTATTGTTTCTTCTAGCTTACCTAGAATTTGTAAGTAAGGTAGCTAAAAAAACAGTAGACATTGCATCTTATTCAAATACAATTTAATGCAATTAAGAGGATGGTGATGTTTTCTGTATAAAAGGCTTCAGTATTATCCTAAGGAAGAATGGACTTGAAAAAAGTCTGACGGGACCGGGGAATCGAACCTGGGTCTCCCAATTGCCTGTCGGGTGCTCTGTCCATTGAGCTATCCCGTGATATAGCGCAAAATACAAGTTATAAGTTACAAGTTTTGTCATTAAATTTATTAAAATATTAATCATAAAATTCCACCAAGTATCGCTTGGTACCATTCACTCTATACTCATGTTTTTTTGTCTTCTTATCGCACTCTAACCCAAAAAAAAAACACATTTCCTATCACCAAACGCGCTATCTTTCCTGTTGCCTCATCCATATAATTACCTTTGGAGCAGTTTGGGGGTGACCTACCAAGTCAAGTACAAGGCGCAGTTCGACAAAGTCCACCCCTTTGCCTCAACAGAACCCCCTTAGCTGACGATGCAGACCCTACATCCTATTAAAAACGCGCTACCTCGGTCTATCCACTGGATAATGCTCCATTTGGAAAACTCAATGCTAACACAAGACGACCCCGGGCGCGAGCAACCTAAGAGACCGGTTCCCTAAAATAGTTCAAGGTAGCCTCGGAGCCACGACTGGAAGCATATTTGCCTACATGAGCCACCACACGCAGCGAAGAGCAACTCTACACTTTGACTATCCTCTTTTAAGGTTATACCTTCAAGTATGAGTAAAATTCATTTGCAGGTTTACCTTCAAAGAGCTTTATAACGTAGTAGGGGAGGGAAATTGGATACAACAATAGACCGTTAAAGTTGTGAGGGAGTGCTTACTTAGAGTAAATGAAATATCGTATTTTCCTCTGATTCAACCTGCTTAAGAATTTTTACGATTGCATTAATAACCGGAAGGTTGCCACACGGCGTATAGTGGTGGTTGTGTGTTCACCGATTTTCCTGATTGCGTATCTGATTTGTATAACTGAATGCTATCTGAGAAAGAAAATCAGTTTTCCCTATAATCTCCAGAAATCTCTTAGACGTCTAGCCTTGAAGATCGTGTTTACTGAATACGGGAATATTTCGTCAAATCAACACTTAAAAATTTCTGGAACAGCTACCATACTGCCTATCATCAGTTTTCTATCCTTTATATAATCCCAGCCGAGGCTTTTAATCATCTCTGATACACTGCTGTCGAAACTGTAGTCTCTCTTTACGAAACGAGCCTCTGTGCGTAGCACGCCCTCAGGCTCCAAGATCAGACCCTTCTTCTGAGGATTTCACACCGCGCAACAGTACTCAAGTAATGAGAGAACGAGCGAGTAATAAGCCATCTCTTTGACACTCGAATTACTACCTCTAAGAACGCGTTTACATAACTTTAAAGTCCTAGCAGCCGACCCCACTACATCTTAAATGTGCATTTTATACGATAAATTGCTACTGAAATGGGCTCCTAAATATGTATGCCGATTTAGGAATTTTATCGTTGCGTCACTGATATGACAGGGGGTTTGGCTTAGGTTACGGTTCGAGGGGTGGGTCGTGATCATTGCTACACGTTTTCCTACGTTTAAATCGAGCTGCCGATCCTCACACCATTTAGACATTACGTCAAGGTCACTTTTTAATATAGATGTATCTTGGGTTACAAAGTGATGCCTGAATATTACTTATAGTGAAATTAGAAATATTACGATGAATGAAAATGGAGGCCCCTGGTATAGCTATAACTAGAATGTCTGATTTAGAAAGAAATGAAGTAATTCACCTACCTATAAGAAGGTTTATAAATGTATTTCTCCCTGGGAAAAAGGACTACGATTATCAGACCAATCTGCATATAAGGAAGAATGATAAGAAATATAGGCTGTCATAAGGATGTTAATTACTGTAGAATACTAAAATCTTTCCATCCCAAATATAAATTATTGAGAGATAATTTGCACATTATATTATATCGTATCCATAAACATCAGTACAAATGTCAGGAAAATAGAGGAACTATTAATGCTTCAGAACATGTTTCGGGTATCATGAAATGAATCTTAGACAAAGAGGATGAGGTCCGGGAAACCGGGGAACCCGGGAAGACCCGGGTCTCCCACTAAGTCTCCCGAATGGCTTGGAGAAATGTTCTGCCGGGATAGCTCAACGGACAGAGCACCCGACCGGCAACTGGGAGACCCGGGTTCGATTCCTGGTCCCGTCAGACTTTTCAAGTCCATTCTTCCTTGGGATTTTTCCTGGGTGCGCACCATCTTGCGCAAAATCACCCTTACCCGTTTTCCTGTGTTTCCAACCTGAAGGGGGTATCCTTCCCATTACTTTGTGTGGCCGGTGCTTCTATGAAGCCGAGACCGCGAACGATGCCACCATGTGGACTAACTCGAAACGTCCTTGCCCACAAAGTCTCCCGAAATCCATTCTTCCTTGGGGTTTTTTCTGGGTGCGCAATATCTTGCGCTAGATCACCCTTACCCGTTTTCTATGTTTCCCGTTTTGTAAGCCTTTAAGAGTTTAAGGGACTATATCACTGGGATGGGGATAGATTATGGGTCGCTTTTGAAGTGTTAATACTAAGAAAGATGCCTGGATAAGGATACTTCATATAATGAAAGAAGGTTTAGTCAAGTAGGTAGTGATTCAAACATTAAGGAAGCACCCTGGATGAAATAGAAGTTGCGGGTGATGCATATGAAGGAGAGCATTTTAAACGTAAGGATAAAGAAGCTTGAGTAACGTCAGAGTAAATTTAATGTTCAAGCAGCAGAAACATAGTTAGAGGTTCGAAGGTTGGTTAACGAAGAAGTGCAAAAAGAATTCCAATAGTGTAGATCTGGAACCCTTTTAAAATCATTATGTGGCAAGCAGAAAGAATTTTTGTCATACATTTTAGAATCTGGTGGAGGTCAGTCCACAGTACCCAGTTTCATTAATGACGAGGGAATAACGATCAATGAATCAGCAGGAAAAAGCAAATCTCAATTGGTACTATTAGGAATACTTTATCCTTGGCGATTGTCATAGTAAAGTTCTTTATTCAAAGATGAGGCCAATGGAATAGTCACTAGGAGGAATAGCAAAGTTACAGCGACAAGTGAAAAAGTTGGCAGCAAAAAAGCTCCGGAACGCGAAAATATTTCGAAACACGTTATTAAAATTGTCGAACGAGCTTTATCCCTTTTATTTAGTAATATAAAGAAACATTTGGTCGAGGGCGCTGTACCAATAGCAAAGTTAGACTACGTGCTGATGATGCTGTAACTTACAGATAGGTTCCGTCACAAAATGACACTAGTAGTACGATTTATGCGTAATTTCAAATCGGTACAGAGATTGGCAGCTCGGGGTGAATATACAAATGTGCATAGCCATGGATTTCACGCATTGCTCCATCCCTACCCTTGTACCGTATCATATATTAGAATATCCTTCGGAATTCGTAAATCACCATAAATACCTAGGAATTACATTTAGCGGTATTTTTTCCTTTAAAGAGCATATTTGAAGCGTAGCAGGAAATGCGATTGGGATGCTGGGATTGACGAGTAGAATTCTGATGGAGTGCTCACTCAGAGTAAAAGTAATATTGTACCTTCCTCAAATTCGACCTTTGTTATAATATTGCTATTCTATGTGAGATAATTATAACTGCAGAGAAAAAATTATAACTACAGACCTCATCAACGAGATATTTTATTTTTTGTCTAGATAACAACCATCGCGATCTCTGAAAGAAAATTGATTTTGTTCCTAAGCTAAATTAACGAGGTAGTGGATAATGTAGAGTTTAAGGTTAGGATATTCACCGATGATACTGTTATTTACAAAGAGGTCGTATCACAGGATGACATCGTTTGTTTACAGAACGATCTGAAAGCTATTAAAGGTTGGTCCCATGTTTGGCAGCCACGACTTGAGCGTAAAGAAGAGCGTAGCTGTGCCCTTCACGGTTTGGTGTCAACTGGACGAAGGACAACTCGGCGAAAGATAACTCGGAGATAGATAGCTCGGCGAAGATGGAAATTGGAAGAGATATTTTATTATTTTAAAATGACAACGTGATTTAAATGCTAAACAATGATTTGTATGATGGACGAACGAAATTTACTCTAAATATTTACTGTNCCAGGCTAACCATAATATCCTCCGGATCTAGGTGGATGCTATTCAGGATTTTAACAAAACTAGCTAAATTCTCAATGTGATGTTCGCAATTTCCCACAAAGGGGGAGAGAATCTTGGTGAGATACTTGGCGAGGTTGTATGTAGGAGAGCCTATGGCACTCACAATAGGTCTTAAGGGGACTCCTGCTTTATGGATTTTGGGTAATCCATATAGTCTCGGAGGGGCTGCCGCTTGTGGTCTAAGGTTCTTGGTCGTCTCTGCTGGAATCCCTGCTAGTTTGATTAGGGAGATGGTCTTCCTGGTCTTAGCCTCGGTTGGGTCTTTGTGTATTGGTCAGTAGGTGGGATCTTTGAGGATGTCCTGAATTTTCCGATGGTAATCATCACTCTTCAGGAGGACCGTGGCATTACCCTTGTCTGCTGGAAGAACTTTGATATCCGGATTCTGTCGTAGAGATTGTAATGCCTTCCACTCCTCAAACGTAATGTTAGATTTGGGTAAAACAGCCCTTTTAAGGGTCATGGCAACCTCACTTCATCCGCCTCGTCCTTGTGTAATTTCCAGATAGCCTGTTCTATACCACCAATAATATCATTATGGGGAATAGATCTAGGAGCAGGAGCAAAATTTAATTATTCAAAATAAATATTTTGAATAATTCGTTTAGGGTAATGTAGTTTGTGGATGGCACTCGGTGTATGGCAGGTGGAGTGTTGCACGAGGTTTACAATGCCTTAGTTAATCTATCTTACATTAACCTTGCAGTATGCAAGCTACTTTTACTCGTATATATATATACCCGGAGAGAAGCGTCTATATAAAGAGATATCCGGAGAAGCGTCTATATAGAGATATTCGGAGAAGCGTCTATATAAAGATACGAGTAAGAGTTGCTTGCATACTGCAAGCTTAATGTAAGATACATTAACTATGGCATTACACACCTTTTGATCCACTTCGCCTTCCATACACCGAGTTCCATGCACCAACTACAATAACATAAACGAATTACTTATAATACGTGCATACGAAATGTCCTAGCATCGAACCTGGGTCTATGAGGACAAATATTCTTACAGCATACGATAGAAAACCCTATCTTCCGTAGATGTGGCGATTTTCAACCTTCTCCCTTACCGGGATATCCCGTAACGAATTTTTGAAAATTCGGTCATTCGTATGCTCCTTGGATCGAACCTGGGCGTTTAGAGCAAGAACCATTACGGCATACGATAGACAATCATCTATTTTAACAACTCCATGAATTGCAGGTTTCTATCTTAACGGAAAATAACCTTTAGGAGTACATGAACTTCAGACAGAAAAACTGCCCCAGCATCGAACTAAGGACCCTCAGGTTAAAAACCTGTAGGTGCACTATAGAAGCGTTTGCTCTCTATCGATGCCGTGAATTTGAACGTTCTATCTTACCTAAAAATAACTGAAATGATTTCTTGAAAGTTTTGCACTAAGAATTTATCTAGCATCGAACTTGGGGACACAAGGTATAAAGCTCTTGCAACAAACGGAAGATAAAATCATTTTCTAACGATTCCGTAAATTTCAACGTTCTATCTTTACGCTAAATACGCTAAACGAATTTTTGAAAATGCGCTCAATGCATTTAAATGGGAAAGCTGCCATTCTTGGGGCCTCCTAGAATCGAACCCATGACGCCTAGGTTGGATGTCCGCTTTTTTCCTAGGTGTCCAAACCCGGGACTTTACGTCAGAAAAACCGGCGGCTCTGTGAGGCACTTCCTTCTGCTTCATCTTTAGTATCCTATATGTATATATATCTATATATATCCGGAGAAGCGTCTATATAAAGAGATATATATGTGTGTCCTGAAGTGTGCTATTGGTTGTATTTGTTTATATAGATCTACATACATCTTATGTTCACTGCAAGCTACCTTTTGGCGTGTTGCAGGGGAACATTTATACAGTTCCCTAAAAATTCTAGCAATTTTGGTCTCAAAAGTAATGTAAAATAGAGTTGGTTGCATACTCAGATTAGATATTAGACTATCGGTGTTTTTACACCTCTGTTCGTGCCAATTGGCGGCTTGCAGGGTTTAAATGAAAATGTTAATGTTAAACGACACAGCGATACAAGGAAATAATCGCTAGGACGCAGATCTACTTCTAGTCTTTTATCCACGGAGTATTAGAGAGGCTAATGACATTTAGGATTAGATAGGGGTATCAGTGTTTTTACAACCTCTAAAAGAAGCCACTGGTGAATTGCAGGGGAAGTATGTTATATTAAGTGTAAAAAATCCAGCGACCGAGTTTGTTTCTTATTAGTCATCATCAGGTGCTCGACATCATTATCATTTGGTGATTACTCGTTATAGTCGAAACCATCGTTAGTAAAATCTAAGGAATGCATAGGGATCTAAAGGAATACATAGTATTTCCGGTTTCTTTCTCTATGGCATTCCACATAGTAAGGATAAATCACATTTGTTAAATACGTCACGTTAAATTTCTTCTAGAAGAGTGGCGCTACGTAATTAATAGAGCATCAAATGGTCTCTCAAAGAAGGGAGACTCAAGAGAACCGCAGAAACGGAGAGTAAATAAATATAAAGCGCACTAAATTAATCTCTATTTGCTCCTACTGACGACTTAATCTTGTGAAGGATGTGTGTCACACTTTATGGTAAAGGTAGCGATGTTGTGGGAATGGTGTGATTCTTCTTGTTTACTGAATTTAGCGCTTGTTTAAATCTTCTGGAATATAATCCAGTATTCTTTCATTGTTTAATTTCCATAGTGAAACATGTTTACAAAGAGCCTAACCAAAAAGAGGAAGCTGATAGATGCAAATTAAGAAATTGAAAAAAAATTAAAATAACATGAATTACTCAAGATGGCAAAGACTATTCCATTATTATTCCAAGAGAATTCATTCGTCCTTCACTATTTCGAATATGCAGAAGTGATATCCACTCAGTGATTCAGTCTAATTCATGCGAACGAAGCAGTGGTTTAGAGGGAGATTAGCAATTCTGATGAACGCCGCTCCCTGAAAAACGGCTACTTTGGCGTTGGGCAAAAATTGACGTGAAAAGCTGAGCGAAAATATATGAAACGTATCATAGACAAGGAAACTCAAAATGGAGGATTAAAAGTTCGCCTGATTGAAGAATAATTTGCTCTCCTCCGAACGAGCAGTGTCTTAGACCCGTTCCACGAAACGAGCTACGAGCTCATGATAATTGACGCCCAGGAAAAACGTATTGAACGGATAATTCCACGAAACATTTTTCCGGATGAAACTCAGGTCGAGAGTCCGGTTTCAAGCGGGGGGACGCAAAAGTGTATAGGAAAGTTGCTTGACTTTGTCTATCAGGTAGCGTGAGGCCACTACTTGCTGCCTAAAATCAGCTTCATTGGCTCTTCATTCGAAATTTGACGATAAAATTCATATCCAGAAGATCTTACTGGTCATAACACTCAACATCAAATATTGGAAGCTTCTGTCATACCTCCGGATGAATAACGTAATGATTCTCCTTTTGCTGATGTTTTCATAAGAACGTAGAATTAGGAAAACCTATATATCCTCTCTATCCCTTCAAAAACGGCCGATTCCAGTTAGTTAATCTAAATCCATATTTTCTCTTTCTATATTCAACTTCAGTTATGATTCAAATGTCGCGATAAGTTCCATTGTGTCCTCTTGATTCCGTTTTTAAGCTTAATTTTAATCTCCTCATAATTTCAACCTTTTCAGCGCGGCTAAATCCCTCGGAGCCGGAATCCCCTGTATGAGATAAAAGTTACGTTAAGTAGTGTAAAGCCACGAAATTCCGAAATAGCGGCAATGGTTCGCCGCCAGTCTATAAATTCCAGTTTTGGAGATTTAACTTCAATTTTTTCGGTCCAACTGAAAAATGCCCTTCCGAGAACTCCTTTCGCCATCGCACTGAATTAAGCTTGCGTCCATGTTTGCAAACACAATCAGTTCCTCGGAGTGCGAAAGAATTTAAAGAGTCTGCATTTAATAGTTAGAGAATATTCGGCTGAGAAGTGGATTAACCAACCTCAGAAAACACCGAAATTGTAATTTGCACGGCTCACAAAATTGGAAACTTTGCACACAATATGTGCTTGTGATCTTGTGCTTTTCTTTGCGTGCTTTGAATCACACACTTTTTTACTAGTTTTAATATACGACGAAGATCTTTTCGAGGATATTTTGTAGTTCGGAACTTTTTTAATTTTAATGGTTAAAATAGCTATGCTATTGGAATATCTTAGATTATCATTAATGTTCTGGAATTTTACGAAGTAATTGCTTCTTTTATCAATTTTATTTTTAAATTTTGTAAAAATTTGAATTTTTACGTCAATCTGAGTCATAAGGACATACATTTCATTGTTGATCTCATTGGGAAAAAGTAAAAGCAAAGAAATAGAAAACACAATTTTCATACAAATATAATTGGAGGAACATATTAGTTTTATCAGAAATGTTACGATTAAATCTCTGGCAGGAAGCGCTGTGTAATTAGAGGCCAGGACCTCAAAGTTCATGCTTGATCGATCCGCCCAGAAGCCGCTAAAAATTTCCGCAAACGGCAACTATCGCCCCAAATTGTCTAATCTGAAAACGAGAAGAATCGATCATAATAAATTCACCGTTTGAGCTCATACTTACCAGAGAGAGAATCCTCACACAGGCATCGCGATAAAACTTTATCTTCACCGGCGCTCATTCTTTATTTTTCGCATTATTGCTAATGTCCCTACACAGATTCGTGGAGAGGTAGGAAAGGGTTTAAGGGAACATCCTCTTCCACTGCATGGATAGGTGGAGAGGTGGAAAAGAGTTTAAGAGAACTTCCACTGCCCTTATATCGAATTACACACATACCCATTCGGAGTCCTTTTACTTTCCACCCCCCTAACTGCCTGCAGCGGAGGGCCCCATTTTACATCTCCGTTTCGCACCCTTTCCTTCATCCTCCCAAGCACCAGGACTCTCTCGGATGGGAGGCAGGAGAGGGGCTCCACTCGCCAACCCGGCTTGCCTCCAGCCACGCATGCATATTTCATGAGCTTCTAATCTCCAATGGAATGTGAATCACAATGTTGTTGGACGCCGCATGGAGTTTCCAGCGGGAAGGCTCTTTCTCCGGGGACCCCGCAAATTCCTTCCTAATATCCCCCGGGACACTGGGACGAGTACAGTGAAAGGGCGCCAAAGGACTTGCCTATCCAGCAAAATGGAGATCCTACCGCCGCCATGTACTGCATCGCCAACCTACGCCGAAATAAAAATGAATAAGACAATAATTTGGAGGATTTGCTATTCCTGGTCTCGAGTAGAAAAAGGGGGGCGCATTTAATAAAAGGTCGAGGGTGGAGTTGGGGATGGAGCAGTTTGCAGACTTCGGATGAAGTTGCCACGAAGAAGAAGAGATGCTAAGGAAGGAATTGCGGGGGTGAAGAGATGAAGCGAAAGGGGAATAGTATGATGAAAAGGGAAAATTCGCGGAGGGAAAACGTCGAAGCACTTTGGCAGCGAGCGTTTGTGTCAGTCGGGATTGTTGAGGTGATTGAAGGGCCGCCTTTGGGTGCTGCGGAGAAGCGAGTGAATAATGAGGCGAGGATGGTGTAAAGATAATGGGAGGATTATCTCATGTTGAAAAGTGGAGAGACTGAGTTGGTGTATAGAAAGAGAGGGGAATTGGGTAAACAACTTTGAAAAGTTTGTAGCTGAGGACTTATGTGAAAGATACGGCCGTATCTTAGGCGCCAAAGCCGCCCCCGCGGATGTCGTGAGACCAGGGGCAGCAGTACCCGTTTCCCTGAGTGTCTTTCAGATAATTCTGATTTGAGAGTGTTTGCGCCGTAACCCTCCTAATTAAAAAAGTTGCTCCTTTAGTTGATGATATCTCCTTTTTCATACTAACTCGGGAAGTAATAAACCGTCCGAGATTGGCGTAAGTTCATTTTTAAAGGAAAACAAAATGGAGAGACTGATTTCTCTGGAAAATGCTCGGTTAATTATTTAACCTTGTTAAATGAGTATGGTTCAAAATTTCTTCGCAATTATCTCAACATGCAGCAAAGAAAATAATGAGAAATATTGGCTCGGAAAAATAGGCTATTAAATAAATGCATTTTCGGATATAGTTATACGGAAGGAAAGAAGTGCGGGATATTTCTTATCGGGATTAAAAACTGATTAATTGTGTGATAAAATGCAGTGTATTACAGTGACATCTATACCTGATTAATATCACATTATATTATTTAATAATACTGAGATACTGGTAAAATTATTTCTTTCATTTCACCTAATTCATTACATTCAACAAAGAGTTTGTAGTGTACAATACTAATAGGAGATAATGCAACGAGGCAATGAAATGATATTTCCTACTTTACTGACTCTAATGCGAGTGTTCTGTAGTTTTATAATGGCAATCATTTGTTTAATTTCCTAGCAAAAGGGAGACTGGCAAATATTAGGTATGCGTAATCTTAAGGAATAAATACTGAAAAACAAAGTTAAGAACTTATAACGATATAAATATATAGATTATATTATATATTATTATATATATAAGACTACAACGTATCCCCTCAAAAGTGGATGAAATTTCGATTTATTTTATACCAAACCTTTTTGATTCAGTCTTATTAATATTTCAGATTCGTATTCACATTTAGTATCGTTTCATAATTTATCTACATTTAAGTGCTATTCCAACGAATCCATACGGATGAAATTAGTTATCGTTCATCCCATCGATAAGTTTGTGCTTTGGGATATACCATAACTACATTCTGTTAACGAATCTGAGTAGACGAATATCTTCCTTTATAACTGAATTAAATCCAATTAGCGTTCCACCAATTCAAAATACGTGCCTTAATTCCACATTACCCTAACGTATTTTTATGGATATTATGCTCTCGAAACAAACTCAATTCTAGATTAATTTCAATTATTCGAAAGCTTAAATATTTGTCCTAAAGGTCAATTGGGAAGATTTGGAATTTTTTCAAAAGTGACAAATCACTTAATAATACCGTTCGATATACATGGTATTAATGGCTTGTGTGCCCAGGAACTGCTGCGCCGCTCTGATAGCGGCCGCTGGAACTATGACGGCATGTGTAGTCTTTGATGGAAATGTGTAACCGTCGCGGTGCAAAGTGCTGCGTATTAACGCTGCATAGCTGCAGGGTTAGGGGATAAGGATATCTATTTCTCGTCGGAAAACTCGAAGATTCCCGATAACGCATAGTTCCAACGGCCGCCTTAAGAGCGCCCAGCGCTCGCAGGGAGTTTGAGTCACTAGAACCAGTACTAGATCTTAAAAATCTGAAATCTTCAGAAATGAAAATTTATAGCTTAAGATAAAAAGTATCTAATCTGTCTGACTGTAAAGTCAAAGGCTGATAGCATATTGAGCCCCACATTCATTAGCTTCCTAATTATTAGGAGAAGAATGAGGTTTAGCAGGCTTTACGTGGTGTAAGGTAGATTTCCTTTGCTTTCCTCATTGGGACATAATTGTTTATTAGTAACATAAATGCAGCATAATTACCCAATGAAAGGATTTTTTCCTAGTGATCGGTAAAGAAAGATCCAGAAATTAGTCCTGTCACTCAGTATAACCCATACCTCAGTAGCGTTAATATCACGACTCCAAGAAATCCGTGTACCGTGGACGTGAACATTTGGAGAATTTTTCCCTCTCTTTGATTAATGAGCCTTATATTTACCTGTTTTAGCTCTCTCGGGTATCAAAGTTCTTCACTCTCTTTGACAACTTAATAAAAAGAAAAAAATCATAGTCGATACTAATAGTCCTCAAATTCCTTTGTTAGAAAACATCCTAAAAGAGATGCAGTTGTAGTGAATGCGATAGTTAGGGACTTAATTCTAATATTCTCTCTCATATTAGATAAACTTTTAGGAAAGTAAGCACACATCTAAAAGAATAAAATCGTCTTGGGATGCTTGTAGCACTTAGTATTCTGTTACTTATTATGAAGCCTAAGAACAAGAAGCCAATTATGTAAGAAGAAATACATGTACATGGTAAATAGAAAGACGTTTCTTTAATAATGCATACATAAGTTTAGGACAGTGATTTAGTCCCCCGCTTACCCTACAGCGTAAAACCCCTTTATACTTGCATATTACCAGTAGAAAATTGTTTTGTGCATGACCACATTTTCACCCAATTTCTGACTCATGGCTTTCCTTTAAGATTATTCATGCTATATCAAAAATATTAGCCATTTGATCCGTTTAATTTTTTTTCTGGTTTACGATACTAACTTTTTTGACTGTGCGTTTATTGATCTATCTTTAGTATTGAACTACAAAATACATACATAAAATAATACCTCCAGAAAGCAGTATTACATACTGAATTAGCGTAAGCCTTATTCATATTTTTTTATGTGCTTGGCGCAGATATGTATTTTTTACATCGATATATTTTGGTTTTTATAACCTTCGCTGTTGCAGTCTATATCTTTCTCTCATTTCTTTCTAAAACTATTGGCAACATTTCTACACCCTCGTGCGTGATTTTCTGACGTGGAAATCTAATTGTCGATAATGTGACAATTTCTCATATTTTTCCCTAAATAACTTTTTAATTCCTTTTATTTATCACATTTTTGCCTTTCAGTGCACGTTATATTTATTTTTACAGTGGCTTAAATGGTATGAGGGGCATTTTTCTAATATAGTAAAGCCCAATATAGTATACCCAATAATACATGTCAGCTTCGTTTACGAACGTAAGTTTACAAATTACATTAGCAAAGTAATGAAGCATGTCGTTGTTAGCTCTCTGATGAAGTTCTTAGACAGTAATCGTTTCCTACATAAGAACCAACACTTATTCCCTGTGATTAATATCGCGAATTGCCTATATTTTTACCTTGCATTATGTTTGCGTTCGTGAAATTATGGATGCACTTTTGACCGTCAAAGAAATTAACTTCACAGATAGGGGAATACTAAAATGGGCTCGGATGTAATAGTTCAGGTGTATGCTGAGGTGTGAGAAAATGATTGGAAGAATTGATGGAAGGGAGGATGAATGGAGAACGGGTGGAAGAGATTCAGATGTTGGGCTGAGGTTGGACGGGAAAAGACGGCTGAGGTGGAGAAGAAGAGTGAACGTCGGAAGATTTTGCTGAAGGACGGGATGGAGAGGATATGAGATTGAATGAAGAGATGCTCCATCAAAGGAAGGGTCAAAGTAGAAGCTGACAANAATTATCCAATCCTATCTGCAAGATAGGCGAATTCAAGTTAAGATGGACAATTACACATCAGAATCTTTCGAAATCACAGCTGGGGTTCCCCAGGGAGGAGTACTTAGTCCAACGCTGTTTAACCTTTTTATCAATGATTTACCTAACGACAACCACATCATTCGCTTTCTATATGCAGATGACATAACGATAGCTTCTCAATCTCCATCTCCGAATTTGGCAATAGATAAAATCAACCGCAACAATCTCAAGCTGGAGCAATGGTATACCAAACCTTTTTGATTCAGTCTTATTAATATTTCAGATTCGTATTCACATTTAGTATCGTTTCATAATTTATCTACATTTAAGTGCTATTCCAACGAATCCATACGGATGAAATTAGTTATCGTTCATCCCATCGATAAGTTTGTGCTTTGGGATATACCATAACTACATTCTGTTAACGAATCTGAGTAGACGAATATCTTCCTTTATAACTGAATTAAATCCAATTAGCGTTCCACCAATTCAAAATACGTGCCTTAATTCCACATTACCCTAACGTATTTTTATGGATATTATGCTCTCGAAACAAACTCAATTCTAGATTAATTTCAATTATTCGAAAGCTTAAATATTTGTCCTAAAGGTCAATTGGGAAGATTTGGAATTTTTTCAAAAGTGACAAATCACTTAATAATACCGTTCGATATACATGGTATTAATGGCTTGTGTGCCCAGGAACTGCTGCGCCGCTCTGATAGCGGCCGCTGGAACTATGACGGCATGTGTAGTCTTTGATGGAAATGTGTAACCGTCGCGGTGCAAAGTGCTGCGTATTAACGCTGCATAGCTGCAGGGTTAGGGGATAAGGATATCTATTTCTCGTCGGAAAACTCGAAGATTCCCGATAACGCATAGTTCCAACGGCCGCCTTAAGAGCGCCCAGCGCTCGCAGGGAGTTTGAGTCACTAGAACCAGTACTAGATCTTAAAAATCTGAAATCTTCAGAAATGAAAATTTATAGCTTAAGATAAAAAGTATCTAATCTGTCTGACTGTAAAGTCAAAGGCTGATAGCATATTGAGCCCCACATTCATTAGCTTCCTAATTATTAGGAGAAGAATGAGGTTTAGCAGGCTTTACGTGGTGTAAGGTAGATTTCCTTTGCTTTCCTCATTGGGACATAATTGTTTATTAGTAACATAAATGCAGCATAATTACCCAATGAAAGGATTTTTTCCTAGTGATCGGTAAAGAAAGATCCAGAAATTAGTCCTGTCACTCAGTATAACCCATACCTCAGTAGCGTTAATATCACGACTCCAAGAAATCCGTGTACCGTGGACGTGAACATTTGGAGAATTTTTCCCTCTCTTTGATTAATGAGCCTTATATTTACCTGTTTTAGCTCTCTCGGGTATCAAAGTTCTTCACTCTCTTTGACAACTTAATAAAAAGAAAAAAATCATAGTCGATACTAATAGTCCTCAAATTCCTTTGTTAGAAAACATCCTAAAAGAGATGCAGTTGTAGTGAATGCGATAGTTAGGGACTTAATTCTAATATTCTCTCTCATATTAGATAAACTTTTAGGAAAGTAAGCACACATCTAAAAGAATAAAATCGTCTTGGGATGCTTGTAGCACTTAGTATTCTGTTACTTATTATGAAGCCTAAGAACAAGAAGCCAATTATGTAAGAAGAAATACATGTACATGGTAAATAGAAAGACGTTTCTTTAATAATGCATACATAAGTTTAGGACAGTGATTTAGTCCCCCGCTTACCCTACAGCGTAAAACCCCTTTATACTTGCATATTACCAGTAGAAAATTGTTTTGTGCATGACCACATTTTCACCCAATTTCTGACTCATGGCTTTCCTTTAAGATTATTCATGCTATATCAAAAATATTAGCCATTTGATCCGTTTAATTTTTTTTCTGGTTTACGATACTAACTTTTTTGACTGTGCGTTTATTGATCTATCTTTAGTATTGAACTACAAAATACATACATAAAATAATACCTCCAGAAAGCAGTATTACATACTGAATTAGCGTAAGCCTTATTCATATTTTTTTATGTGCTTGGCGCAGATATGTATTTTTTACATCGATATATTTTGGTTTTTATAACCTTCGCTGTTGCAGTCTATATCTTTCTCTCATTTCTTTCTAAAACTATTGGCAACATTTCTACACCCTCGTGCGTGATTTTCTGACGTGGAAATCTAATTGTCGATAATGTGACAATTTCTCATATTTTTCCCTAAATAACTTTTTAATTCCTTTTATTTATCACATTTTTGCCTTTCAGTGCACGTTATATTTATTTTTACAGTGGCTTAAATGGTATGAGGGGCATTTTTCTAATATAGTAAAGCCCAATATAGTATACCCAATAATACATGTCAGCTTCGTTTACGAACGTAAGTTTACAAATTACATTAGCAAAGTAATGAAGCATGTCGTTGTTAGCTCTCTGATGAAGTTCTTAGACAGTAATCGTTTCCTACATAAGAACCAACACTTATTCCCTGTGATTAATATCGCGAATTGCCTATATTTTTACCTTGCATTATGTTTGCGT
Organism: Ladona fulva; assembly: GCA_000376725.2. Classification (NCBI taxonomy): domain Eukaryota; kingdom Metazoa; phylum Arthropoda; class Insecta; order Odonata; family Libellulidae; genus Ladona; species Ladona fulva. The sequence continues at coordinate 448,411 of KZ308369.1, read as the reverse complement.
TCGTGAAATTATGGATGCACTTTTGACCGTCAAAGAAATTAACTTCACAGATAGGGGAATACTAAAATGGGCTCGGATGTAATAGTTCAGGTGTATGCTGAGGTGTGAGAAAATGATTGGAAGAATTGATGGAAGGGAGGATGAATGGAGAACGGGTGGAAGAGATTCAGATGTTGGGCTGAGGTTGGACGGGAAAAGACGGCTGAGGTGGAGAAGAAGAGTGAACGTCGGAAGATTTTGCTGAAGGACGGGATGGAGAGGATATGAGATTGAATGAAGAGATGCTCCATCAAAGGAAGGGTCAAAGTAGAAGCTGACAAAAAAGAAAAGGGTGAGAATGGCAATGTTTTGACTTAGACATACCGTGTTTTGGAGGTAAATGCCATTATTTACGTATGCTCGATGCTTTAGAAGATCTCGGGTCCTGTACACGACGGAATCCTTGTGATAAAAATATTGATATTATAAATCGTTCGGGTTTTAGATTTATACCCACTCTGCTCAACGTGAACAGTTATGAAAATGATATGGTTTCTTCGTCATTCCTTTAAAGACAGCGTATACATGATATATGTAATTCTTTGTACGCAACATAAAAGATAGGCATAACCTCCAAATTTTCTTTTTAAATACTTCTGCGTAATTCCTGCAGTACCTTGTAGCTTTCAAATCCTAAATGTATCAAAAAAATTGATAAAATAGGGAATGTATTTCAGACCTACGAATCACAAACTCTCATTCGATTTGGAGCAGAGGGGAAATAATTTTATTTTTCACACTCGCAGGACTAATATATATTTAATTTTTTGTTCCAAATTCGAAATGCAAATTTAGTCGCGCTAGTAAAGGAGACTACAACGTATCCCCTCAAAAGTGGATGAAATTTCGATTTATTTTATACCAAACCTTTTTGATTCAGTCTTATTAATATTTCAGATTCGTATTCACATTTAGTATCGTTTCATAATTTATCTACATTTAAGTGCTATTCCAACGAATCCATACGGATGAAATTAGTTATCGTTCATCCCATCGATAAGTTTGTGCTTTGGGATATACCATAACTACATTCTGTTAACGAATCTGAGTAGACGAATATCTTCCTTTATAACTGAATTAAATCCAATTAGCGTTCCACCAATTCAAAATACGTGCCTTAATTCCACATTACCCTAACGTATTTTTATGGATATTATGCTCTCGAAACAAACTCAATTCTAGATTAATTTCAATTATTCGAAAGCTTAAATATTTGTCCTAAAGGTCAATTGGGAAGATTTGGAATTTTTTCAAAAGTGACAAATCACTTAATAATACCGTTCGATATACATGGTATTAATGGCTTGTGTGCCCAGGAACTGCTGCGCCGCTCTGATAGCGGCCGCTGGAACTATGACGGCATGTGTAGTCTTTGATGGAAATGTGTAACCGTCGCGGTGCAAAGTGCTGCGTATTAACGCTGCATAGCTGCAGGGTTAGGGGATAAGGATATCTATTTCTCGTCGGAAAACTCGAAGATTCCCGATAACGCATAGTTCCAACGGCCGCCTTAAGAGCGCCCAGCGCTCGCAGGGAGTTTGAGTCACTAGAACCAGTACTAGATCTTAAAAATCTGAAATCTTCAGAAATGAAAATTTATAGCTTAAGATAAAAAGTATCTAATCTGTCTGACTGTAAAGTCAAAGGCTGATAGCATATTGAGCCCCACATTCATTAGCTTCCTAATTATTAGGAGAAGAATGAGGTTTAGCAGGCTTTACGTGGTGTAAGGTAGATTTCCTTTGCTTTCCTCATTGGGACATAATTGTTTATTAGTAACATAAATGCAGCATAATTACCCAATGAAAGGATTTTTTCCTAGTGATCGGTAAAGAAAGATCCAGAAATTAGTCCTGTCACTCAGTATAACCCATACCTCAGTAGCGTTAATATCACGACTCCAAGAAATCCGTGTACCGTGGACGTGAACATTTGGAGAATTTTTCCCTCTCTTTGATTAATGAGCCTTATATTTACCTGTTTTAGCTCTCTCGGGTATCAAAGTTCTTCACTCTCTTTGACAACTTAATAAAAAGAAAAAAATCATAGTCGATACTAATAGTCCTCAAATTCCTTTGTTAGAAAACATCCTAAAAGAGATGCAGTTGTAGTGAATGCGATAGTTAGGGACTTAATTCTAATATTCTCTCTCATATTAGATAAACTTTTAGGAAAGTAAGCACACATCTAAAAGAATAAAATCGTCTTGGGATGCTTGTAGCACTTAGTATTCTGTTACTTATTATGAAGCCTAAGAACAAGAAGCCAATTATGTAAGAAGAAATACATGTACATGGTAAATAGAAAGACGTTTCTTTAATAATGCATACATAAGTTTAGGACAGTGATTTAGTCCCCCGCTTACCCTACAGCGTAAAACCCCTTTATACTTGCATATTACCAGTAGAAAATTGTTTTGTGCATGACCACATTTTCACCCAATTTCTGACTCATGGCTTTCCTTTAAGATTATTCATGCTATATCAAAAATATTAGCCATTTGATCCGTTTAATTTTTTTTCTGGTTTACGATACTAACTTTTTTGACTGTGCGTTTATTGATCTATCTTTAGTATTGAACTACAAAATACATACATAAAATAATACCTCCAGAAAGCAGTATTACATACTGAATTAGCGTAAGCCTTATTCATATTTTTTTATGTGCTTGGCGCAGATATGTATTTTTTACATCGATATATTTTGGTTTTTATAACCTTCGCTGTTGCAGTCTATATCTTTCTCTCATTTCTTTCTAAAACTATTGGCAACATTTCTACACCCTCGTGCGTGATTTTCTGACGTGGAAATCTAATTGTCGATAATGTGACAATTTCTCATATTTTTCCCTAAATAACTTTTTAATTCCTTTTATTTATCACATTTTTGCCTTTCAGTGCACGTTATATTTATTTTTACAGTGGCTTAAATGGTATGAGGGGCATTTTTCTAATATAGTAAAGCCCAATATAGTATACCCAATAATACATGTCAGCTTCGTTTACGAACGTAAGTTTACAAATTACATTAGCAAAGTAATGAAGCATGTCGTTGTTAGCTCTCTGATGAAGTTCTTAGACAGTAATCGTTTCCTACATAAGAACCAACACTTATTCCCTGTGATTAATATCGCGAATTGCCTATATTTTTACCTTGCATTATGTTTGCGTTCGTGAAATTATGGATGCACTTTTGACCGTCAAAGAAATTAACTTCACAGATAGGGGAATACTAAAATGGGCTCGGATGTAATAGTTCAGGTGTATGCTGAGGTGTGAGAAAATGATTGGAAGAATTGATGGAAGGGAGGATGAATGGAGAACGGGTGGAAGAGATTCAGATGTTGGGCTGAGGTTGGACGGGAAAAGACGGCTGAGGTGGAGAAGAAGAGTGAACGTCGGAAGATTTTGCTGAAGGACGGGATGGAGAGGATATGAGATTGAATGAAGAGATGCTCCATCAAAGGAAGGGTCAAAGTAGAAGCTGACAAAAAAGAAAAGGGTGAGAATGGCAATGTTTTGACTTAGACATACCGTGTTTTGGAGGTAAATGCCATTATTTACGTATGCTCGATGCTTTAGAAGATCTCGGGTCCTGTACACGACGGAATCCTTGTGATAAAAATATTGATATTATAAATCGTTCGGGTTTTAGATTTATACCCACTCTGCTCAACGTGAACAGTTATGAAAATGATATGGTTTCTTCGTCATTCCTTTAAAGACAGCGTATACATGATATATGTAATTCTTTGTACGCAACATAAAAGATAGGCATAACCTCCAAATTTTCTTTTTAAATACTTCTGCGTAATTCCTGCAGTACCTTGTAGCTTTCAAATCCTAAATGTATCAAAAAAATTGATAAAATAGGGAATGTATTTCAGACCTACGAATCACAAACTCTCATTCGATTTGGAGCAGAGGGGAAATAATTTTATTTTTCACACTCGCAGGACTAATATATATTTAATTTTTTGTTCCAAATTCGAAATGCAAATTTAGTCGCGCTAGTAAAGGTATTTGCGTGAGTTAATTATATATCATTAATAATAACTGCTTTGTATATGTGTAAATGCTATGGTATAAAGACGAATGTACAAAGTAACCTAATGATCTGCGATTTTAATTTTTTAAATATGCATGATTCGGTATTTATAAAGTGTTGTTAAGGATTGAGTGTGAAAATATTTTATATATCTTATTATTTCGTGTCTTAAGTTAGGAAAAGGTTCGTTTTAGCATATAACCCCAGAAACATAACCATTTAGATACATGTTGGTCCGTATATCCTCTCAAATCCGAGATCGTCATGGAGGGTGACGCTCCGCCGCGCGGATATGGCTCTTGCATCGCCATCGAAGATTCGGTATATAAATCGGCGTCGCCAATTGTCGCAGGATTTTATTTCAGATTCCTATGCAGGAAGCTTCAAAGAACATCGTGGTATATGTTAGCCCGTGTAAATCGTGGTACTTCACTACTATTTTCCTCGCTTTAGGTGAAAATTTGCCGTAAAATATGGGTTCGCCATTTTGTTACATAACATATGCAAATATTCTATCGTGATCATGCAAACCAAGTAATATGAAGCATAAAGAATATGTTTATAACAGAGCATCGTTTTTCACCCGATGATTTGGGTGATGATTTGCTCATTTGGGTTCAGTGTTGGCTTGAAGTTGAAGAAATTTGTGAAAAATCGAAGACCGGCTTTTTTCGTAAAGTTTGGTCAACTTTGACCCCCTGTAGAATTTTAATGCACCGGAATAAAAATATGTGATTTCGTAGTTATATGCAAAATTTATTTTAAAATAGCCATGCAAAGTTTCAAAGTCTGCGCTTAAAAAAACCATTTTCTTATTTTTGGCCAGCTTTTTTCGATTCTAGCCCA
>KZ308369.1:422759-442411 GCA_000376725.2 Ladona fulva | reverse complement strand
GGTTCGAGTCCCGGTCCCGTCAGACTTTTTTCATGTCCGTTTCTCCTTAGGATTTTACTTAGATCCAGCCAGGCCTTAACGTGCCAAGTAACCTTAACCCCTTTCCAACTGTAGCTGAGTTTTAACAATTATGGCGGAGCGGGAGTTTCAATAAAAATGTATACTCTTTCAATTCTCCCGATTCCCGAAGTGAAATCTCGTAATTTCACAGTTGGAATGCTTTTTCCGTGATATAACGAAAAGAGAATATTGATTTAAGTACGGCATGCCTCAGGTTATCCCACAACTCTCATTGGCGCCCTTACATACGTTTGTTTGAAACTAAACTAAACCCTTTGCAGAAAATTTATTCTCCTATATATCGTATTACTCGCCTTGATGTTGGATCGTCCAGATCTGGTTTAGCAATTTTAGTTCATAAAAGTCTTTCTTTCACAGTTCTTCCTGTTCCTAATTTAAAATCAATAGATTTATTAGGTACCTATTGAAGTGGTGATAGATAACAATCCAATTCGAATTTACAATGTTCATGTTACTCCTGGTAAACTTGCAACTGCAGATTTCTCTTTCTTGGTCTCATCCGATATCCATTCAATTTTTATTGGAGACTGGAACTCCAAGCACCATCTCTGGGGCTCCTTAAAAACTAATGACAATAGTCAAACTTCGCTCTAATTTCTATAATCCAACAACCTACCGATTTTATCTCCGTTTGCTGTTACTTTTTCCAATCCTAGATCCTCAGACCTCCTTGCCTTTATTATTTCCCACAAAGTTGATAATATCACGCCCCCGCTTGTATTTAAAGAACTTAGTTCTGATCATTATCCTGTTTTATGTTCTATCAAAGGAAACCCATCCATTTCCAATCCGTCAACAACAGAAGTTACAAACTGGAATAAGTTAACCAAATTCGTTGTGAATAAGATTCCTCATTATACATAAATATAAGAACCAATCACTGCTGACAAAATCGACTGCCAAATTGATCTGCTCAACGACCTCATTCTTGCTGCTAAATCACAATCTACCTACAGCAAACTATCAGAACCAGTACACCAGTTTCCTCTTCCCAAAAAATACAAAGTTTAATAACATCTAGGAATCGTCTCCGCCGGCAATATAATCGCTTCAAATTTCATGAAGACAAACTGGCTTTAAAGTACCTTTCTAAAATTATTAAATCCGAGATCATAAAGTTCAGCAATAATAAATGGAATAACTTTTTAGGCACCCTATCGTTTGAAGATAAATCTCTCCGGAAGATTTCCAAGAAAATTACAAGGACTACTTTCATTAATAATAACTGCTTTGTATATGTGTAAATGCTATGGTATAAAGACGAATGTACAAAGTAACCTAATGATCTGCGATTTTAATTTTTTAAATATGCATGATTCGGTATTTATAAAGTGTTGTTAAGGATTGAGTGTGAAAATATTTTATATATCTTATTATTTCGTGTCTTAAGTTAGAACAAAGGTTCGTTTTAGCATATAATCCCAGAAACATAACCATTAAGATGCCTGTTGGTCCGTATATCCTCTCAAATCCGAGATCGTCATGGAGGGTGACGCTTCGCCGCGCGGATATTGCTCTTGTATCGCCTTCGAAAATTCAGTATATAAATCGGCGTCGCAAATCGAAGGATTTTATTTCTGATTCCTATTCAGGAAGCTTCAAAGAACATCGTGGTATAAGTTAGCCTGTGTACATCGTGGTGCATCACTACTATTTAAGAATAGCCATGGAAAGTTTCAAAGTCCGAGCTCAAAAAAAAAAACATTTTCTTATTTTTGGCCAGCTTCTTCGATTCTAGGCCCACTGTGCGATGTTATGATTAATACGGCATTTAATTATATAATTAAAATATTTTTTGCTATACGATTGGGCTAAAACGGAAGAAAACGAAACAATGCACATCGGCTGAATTTTGATCTTCTGTCATTCGCTGCTGAAATCAATAATTGTGTGGAATTCCGGAGCCGAGTGTATTTGAAAAATTGATCATTGATAACTCCAATAATCACAAAGCTCGCTGTAGGAAAATTTAATTCCCAATCGTAAATACTATCATAATTAAAAACCATAATGAAGAGCAGCACGCTCGCACAATCCTTTTGTCGCACGCGTCCTTTTTATAACTCTGATTATGATTCGATGAAAATCTTTGCTAATCATCGCTACGGCAGTTTTCTACCGGTAATTTTATTAAACATCGACGACTAATGAGTTTTTGGCGAAACAGACACGTTGACCTCTCTGAATTACAAAATATAGTTCTGAAGAGTGTAAATGACATACTTTAATCGTAAAGTTTAAATCATATACTTTCTAGGTTTCCTATAACTGTTTTTACCAGGGCTTACGGTTAGCCAAGTGCGCAACGCGATCGACTTCGGTGAAAGCGGTCCCGGGTTCGATTCCCGGTGGGAGCCCACGTGCGAATTGACCTAAGCTGTCGAGGAACTTTTAGCAATACTATTACTACTAATTTCACCATCAATAAGCAAGATAGGATTTTCTTTTCGTAATATTATTTAAGTTTATCATTTTCCTATGCTACACCATGTCATATTATTTTGCATTACAACTGTACTTCCTAACGTAGTTTAATCTGATTCCTTGGGATGGAATAGAATTTCGATACAAAACACTTGCAGCGCTATTGGAGCGAAGGATAATTCTGTTTGCAACTTGGTGTCTCGTCTGTTTAAGACTTATGCTTAAATTACAACCCTCCTTTTAAAATTACGGTTTGTACGTTTCAAAGTCAAATATTTGAACATATACATAAAATAATACAATGAGTAGCATAGTACATAAAATAAAAATACATGACGTACCATATTTTTTTTTGAAAATGCAACTTTGTGTTGGGACAACTTTTGTCTCGTGACAACTGTTAATTTAAAAAACGAAGAAGAAATCAAAGGTATACTTTCCACAGAATTTATTTATGCAACCATGGTTTCGGTGTAAATTTGCACCCATTTCTTCGTCGTTTTTAAAAATGAAATCCCACCAGATTTCACTTAGTACTTTTAACTGTTAATTTGTTATAAACTCTTCTTTCCATTTACTGGGGACTGTTTTCAAACAATTTAAGTCTATGTTTGGGATACTGCAGCATATTCTGTCCTATTGTATTATGTGTGATTCAGCTGCTCAGTTTTCATGGTTTCAAGATTTGTGCCAGCATAACACATTATTCCATATAATTGCATGGTAATGTTATTATGCTATTTTCTTCGAATGCTTGCTTACAAGGTAGGTGTCAGTTATAGTAAAACCCGTTTACAACGTTTCGGCTCAAGAGTCCATCCCGTTTCTTAAGCTCTTTCCTCCCGGACCCTTTCACATTAAACACTTTTTAAATATATCGTTTAGACCGCTCAGCTAACCGCTTTTAAGACCTATTCATCCGCCTCATTTGATAGGCCAACATTTTTGACGTAATCTACATCGCCTTCCTCCGCTTTCTTCTCTTGTCCATCCTCGTCTCTAAGAAGTCTTGATTCTCTTCTTTATGATGGCTAAATTTGTGAGATGAAAATAAAGATATCGCGAAACAGTACTAACTCCATCTCACAGTTTAATGGATTTAAGCTCAGAGATGTAGTGAGATATTCTCTATCAGTCTCGTCTCAGGTAGAAAGATACATTAAAAGTTGCTATGGAGTGTTTTATAATAAATTGATTTTTCGTTAGTAGAAAAATATAAAACACGAATTAACGAAGGTACCCTCTTCGTCCAAAAAGCCGACCTTTCTTAAGAAATGTGACGAAAGGACATCAGATCTTGCGCTGCAATAGTTCGACTCCATTGATAACCAATATTTAACATGAGGAGGTATCGCAAGGAAGAGGAAGGGCATTGAGGCAAAAGCAATCTTGTGTGGCGTTGCTGGCATTCACAGGTACTGGGAATGGACAACTCGAATGGTCCAATGGTTCATACAAGATCTCGCAGCCTTCCTTTTAGTGGACCAATCATCAGGCCTACTAATTTATAATACTCCAGCGTATATTATTACATATCACTTCCAATCCGTCAACAGTAGAAGTTACAAATTAGAATAAGTTAACCAAATTCGTTGTGAATAAGATTCCTCATTATCCATATATATAAAAGAACCAATCATTGCTGACAAAATTGACTGCCAAATTGATCTGCTCAACGACCTCATTCTAAGTCACAATCTACCTATAGCAAACTATCAGAACCAGTACACCAGTTTCCTCTTCCCTAAAAAACAAAGTTTAATAACATCTACAAATCGTCTCCACCAGCAATATAATCGTTTCAAATTTCATGAAGACAAACTGGCTTTAATGAACCTTTCCAAAATTATTAAATCCAAGATCATAAAGTTCAGCAATAATAAATGGAATAAATTTTTAGTCACCCTATCGTTTGAAGATAAATCTCTCTGGAAGATTTCCAAAAAAATTACAAGGACTACTTGCTCACAACCGCTGCTAATTGATAATATGTTTAATTCTGATCCTGATGCAAAAGCCAATTTTGCAGTGCAATTCTTATCCTCTGGCATGCAGAACGATATTTCTATTCCAGAGCTTGATGCTCCTGTTATTATGTCTTACAACTTTTTGAAATATTTTCAGCCCGACGATTCGACTCTTAGCACTAACCTTAATGTGATTCATCTTGGTAAGTAGGAACTGTTACTCTTATCCCGAAACCTCAGAAGGATCCAACGTTAATTCAAAATTATAGACCATTTACATTGTTATCATCTCTATCTAAAATTCTTGAAAAAAGAATTTTGCAAAGAATGGAAACTCATATCAAAAGTCACAGCATAATGATTCCGGAACAAATGGGATTCACCCGATTTCACTCAACTACTCATCAAGTGCTTAGATTGCTTGAATTTATTTCTCAGGGCTACATCTCCAAAACTCACACCACACAAGTCGTTTTTTATGATGTGTATAAAGCTTTTGACAAAGTTTGGCATGAAGGCCTTATTTACAAACTTATTAAACTTGGATTTCCATCCTCAATCTGCAAAATTATCCAATCCTATCTGCAAGATAGGCGAATTCAAGTTAAGATGGACAATTACACATCAGAATCTTTCGAAATCACAGCTGGGGTTCCCCAGGGAGGAGTACTTAGTCCAACGCTGTTTAACCTTTTTATCAATGATTTACCTAACGACAACCACATCATTCGCTTTCTATATGCAGATGACATAACGATAGCTTCTCAATCTCCATCTCCGAATTTGGCAATAGATAAAATCAACCGCAACAATCTCAAGCTGGAGCAATGGTTACATGAATGGCATTTGAGAATTAATCCCGAAAAGTGCAGCCATATGATATTCGCATTACATGTACATAAGAAGTATGGACCTACAACATCTTCCATCCTCCTTTACAATCAGCCTATCCGAACAGTAACCTCCTCAAAATTCTTGGGAGTAATTATCAATAATAAACTTAACTGGACTGAAAATATCAATAAGAGTATTCAAAAAGCTCAATTTACCAAAATTAAATTATATTCTCTGTTATGCAAAAAGAGTCCAATCTCCGTTAAGAATAATTTGAGATTAATTAACTCCTTCATATTGCCTATCTAACATACGCGGCAACGCTGACATTCAATACTCAGAATTACAACATCCAAAAAGTAGAAAAGTTTTATAATAAGTGTATCAGATCAGTTACTTCTACTAATAGGTTAATTCCGCTTAAGGAAATTAGGGAATATCATAACTTAACTACAGTTAGTAATTTGGTAGCAAAAATGATTGAGAAGTTTAGTCAAAATCTCCCCAACTTAAATAACCCTTTTCTGAATGAAATTTGGAACTATCATCCAAAAACTAGGAAGAGAAAAAGAGGAATTAAATTACCCAATGTTGTTACAACGAAATTTCAGTTTGTACCATACAAGTGCAAAAGAAAAAGGAAAAAGTAAATATAATTAAAGGCTCAGAGTGATTGCAAACTAAAATACTTAAGCACCCTCATCGCTTCTATTCACCTTTGGAAACATCACTTATAACGCACACAATTTAACACTCTTCCCTCAAACATCTACTCATAAGCACTGGAGGAATTACTTATACACAACTTAATCTGCCAAATGATCAGCACTGCACCTACTAAAGCTTCATCGAAATCGTTAGAATCTACCCTTAATTCCTGATTAACCAACCTACTGATCAGCATCCCTTACTGCACCCTTACCCTACTAAGCATTAAACCGCTAAATCTTTGTCATTGTTTTGGTTTATTTCCTGTATCACCTATCCTGCCACCATATTACCGCCTATAAAATGTGCCTAACAAGCACAAATTAGGTATTGTGTCAAGTAGCACCGGACACATTATATATCACAGCTTAACAACAGTAGTTGTTCTTTATTTGCTCTCCTTCTGTATCAAAGCAACACAACTAAAAATATCCGAAAAATACCGTCTTTCTCCGCCTACTCTTCTCCCTCCTTATTTTCAGGTATAAGACCTCACCCATAGTTAACGACTACACACTTCATGCAACGCCATCGTAGGACGGGACGAAAATGTGGACATTCAATATCAAACATATTTTATATCTGATTTAATTAATTAATTTCTTTATTTTCGCGGTTTTTTTTTCGCTCTCCTTCTTGTGTGAGCGTTTCCCCACTTCGTGTGTTTTTCTCTGAAAGCCCTCAGTCGAAGAGTTTTTCCCCACACCCCCAGCCTTTCCTTTATTTTTTGCTTTTTTTATAATTTTTAACTTCAGTAATTCTATAAGTATATCATGTATGACTTCAGTCATTAGGTGTAAGAGAGAGAGAGGCCCACATGGACCGAACCTCACCGAATAAACAGTTTTTATAATAACAATAGCAGTTGTTTTTTTTTAAAGTGCTTCGACTGCTTTGGTCTTTTCGCATGTAGGCTCCCACTGGGAATCGAACCCGGGACAGCTTTCACCGAAGTCGAACCCATGGCCCACTTGTCAATCGGCAGCAGTCAATAATAATAATCAGGGATAAAACAGCCAAAGTCGCAATTGAGTTATGAACAATATCTAGGCTCGAGGAGGATGGCTAGGTAGGTTCACAATCGTTATGGTTTCGTCTATAGGCAGATCTGCGAAGAAACTGAATCAGTTAATCAAGAGTTTGCTGAATTCATGAGGTCTGCTACCCTCTCGTACTTGTTAAAAGCGTATAATCCCTTCGTATGATATCTTTAATGCGGATCATTGCGGACTATTTTTAAAGCTCATGCCGAATAAGTCTTATGTTTGCATGACTGAAAAGTACCATGGAAGCAAACTTAGTAAAAACAGGTTGACTCTGCTTCTGTTCGCTAATGCGGATGGTATCGAAAACTGAGGGGTACTCGTCATCGAGAAGCATGAGAAACGACGATGTTTTAAGAATGTCATAAATATTCACTGCGATTATTCAGCCCTCAAGAAGACAGGTTTGTAGAATATAATGATTATTAGCAAATATTTTCAAAGTTTTAATCATCATATTAACAATTAATTGGATGTTATATAGAATTTATTGTAATATCATAATAAAATTAAATGAGCGATTTTTTCTTATGGTGATTAATTAAATTATGAAAGTTTTAAGTGCAATATAGGGTGATTGACGGTTTGACGGCGCTCTGAGCAAGGATAGAACAATCCAACAATTTTAAAGATTACGTTGAAGTGGATTATGGATGGATTGCTAATGAACTCCAGATAATCGAGGATATGACCCAAAACAAAGGCGCTAACAGCGTCTATGAAGAAGAAGAAGAAACATTCATCCGCAAAGTATGAAAATATCTGAGGCTTTAGCTGTAACCTCAACAGTTACATGTTTCTTATCGGGAAAAACGGGTATTGACGAATCTACGTTCCTGCAATTCCCCTTTCTGAAGCATAATGTCATAGTTTAAGGGACCATAACAATGCAGCGAACTTCTTCCACTGATTTAAATATATTATACTTGTGATATAAAAATATAATTCTTACATACTATTGTAGAATTATAAGTAAAAAATGTAATTCATCGTTCCTCATCTATTTCTCTAAGTACGGATTTTTCTCCCCTTTTAAATGAAATTTGTAACTTTTTTCGTACAATCGATAAATGGATATCATTTAGTAAAAGTAAACGTTAAAGGATTCGTTTCCGTTTTAAGGTGTTAAGTCTTTTCTAATACCAGTTTAATGCATAATTAATAATAATACATACTTTTTCAAACGCACAAATGATATTGCATTGTAATAACCCGGTTAAAATGCTATTGCGCTGGTAACGCTGTTTTTATTTGCTCCCCTAAAAAGCGTCTTAAAAGGCTGTTATTGTATTCTGATTCTTTTGATCACATGTTTTGCTCCCCTGCCTCAAGTAAAACGAGTATACTGTAAAATTCATTTGAAACGTTTCATAAAGCTAAAACAAGCGTTGATTTTTAAAATACGTTCAGAATAAGTTACCTATAAACATTGTCACAAAATATCGCTGCATTGCTTGCCGATTCTATTGTAATTACGGTAGCAACATTTTATTGATAAAATAATACTCTCCGATGTTGGTGATAGGACAATATCAATGGTCAAAATCGAAAGGTTGAAGAGCAAAGAAATATTACGGTTTGGTCCGTTGTGGTTAACTGTGACGACTACCTATGAACAGAACAATCCAAGATAAACAAGTAAGAACTAATTAATGACCCTCAGTGTTAAATTTTGAGACCATTTTTAATAAAAAATAAGGCAAATGATAACTACCTTTAATTTTCAGATGTTCTCCTAAGTAGGTTTTATTTTATTGATTATTTATTAATTGTTTAGCAAATTAGTTGCTTTTCGCCTCAACAAAAACTTTTCGGATTTATAAATGTGTTATTTATTTCTTCTTCATAATCTCACAGTGTACCAAAAGATTAAGTGATCAGTAAATGAATTTACGTAATGTAAATTAAAATATGGGAAGGATAATTATCCATAGATTTCGGTTCACGAAATTTTCATATGAGTTGAAAACTAAAGCTTTCTTATACTAACTGATGTGATGCAAAGAAGGATCTAAGCTTGAGGGAGGTGAAGCTGCAGATAGAAACTGTATTTCGCCCGAGATACTAAAATTTTTATTTAAGAGATCTTCATGGTTTGAGGATTAATGCAGTTGCAAGCCTTAGAATGTTTCTCTAGACTTTTCAAAGACTTAAGAAAGCTGAGAGGAGATGGGTTAAATTGATGAGAATTTATGAATGAATGTCATAAGCGTTTCAAAGAGTGCTTATATTACCGCTTAAATAGTACTGATATTTTTATTAGGAATTAAAATCTGTGCATCAATGAATATCAGACAAGTTAGCAATTTTGAACACTTTCAAAGTAAAAGCATCTTATTAAAGTCAGGAAAATATTTTTTCCCCTTTGATTGCAAGAGTCTCATCAAAAAAGGGGTATAGTTTCCGGAATTTTTCGCCTCCAAACCTTTACCAATCCCTTTTCGGGGATACATCTTTGCCATTGTTAGCTCTTTTACCGCATTAATCTCCATTTTCGTCATCAACATAACCTTACCAAATTACACATCTTCGATTTTTATACTCTCTATATACTTCCCTCCCACACCTCCGTGTCTTTTTTAATAATTTCGTTTTCTGCTTCTCTCCTCTCCCAAATGATTCTTCCGCCAATAACTCTGATTATGTGCTTATAATGATAGTCTTTAAAATTTTACGCAAAATAAAGTTACGTGAGGTAAATGTACGTCTACTTCCTTATTCTTATTTCTTTCCTTAGTGTGTTTTTGAGATTACACCATCCTAACCTCTCCAAAGTTGAGCACAGACATCTCCGTGCTCCTTTCGCACCGATTTCACCTTTACCTCCGAAACTCCCTCCCTTTCTCTTCTCCGCAGCCCAATTAATCTAACTTTGCATCTCTCCCCGGACGGATTCTTAAAAGTACTTTTCCCCATCCATTCTCTCCGAGCATCTTTCTTTCCCTTCATAATTTCTTTCTCCTTTCAGTGGTTTCCCTTTTTCCCTTAAGCTTTAATTAATACGGAATTTAACAGTGGAGGGGAGGATAAGATTTCTCAGGGTGCCGGGGTATTCACGCTGCAAAGGAGCTCTTCTTTCCTTCCAGAACCTCGAGTTGTTTTTTGCTCTTTGTAGCCATGAATGGGAGCCGTAAAATATGTAAAGTGAATTCAGAGCGGGAAAGATTGAAGTGGTGAGGTGGGAGGGCTGTATAGGGAGGTTGGTCGTTAGATGAAGAAGAGAACTGACTCCATTTTTTATTCTCTCCGTCTTTGATTTAAGGAAATTATAGTTCTATGCTGGTTGAATTTCAGTACCGATAGTGGAATGTTTTGTATGCGTGATAACTTAAGTGGTCGATGCGTAGACACATCAATATTTGCATTCGTATTAGATCAGAAAGAGAAAGAAAGAATATCTCTCCTCTTTCTCTTTTTCTCTACCATCGATGCTGACTTATAATTGTAGAATGAGCTCTAGGGTGGCTGGCTTTGGTAAAATGTTTTACATAAATTTGGAAGCCAATATTCGTTATATTTTGCTTTTCTCATACCTACTGTCGGATTGAAAATAGTATAGACTTGAACTTTGACGCGTTACCCTTTGATTATCTGACATTCTAATGGAGCATGTTATACATCGTTTGAAAGAGCATTTATTTGCCTTTTAAATGATATAAATTCAGAGTCAATATCGGTCTCCTGCTTTATCTGAGTCGACGTAAACCAAATCAAAACAGTTTTTAGTAGTGTGTCTTGTAATTATATTTTTCAAGGGAGGTAATTGTAAGTTATCCTCGTAAGAACTTTTCTTTTGAGTAATACTTTTTGGCATACGGTTTTATTCCTTAGGAACATTTTTTCTAATGACAGCGTTTCTTTTTGAATCACATAAAAGCTCTCCATAATTTCTCTTCTTCACGTTGGATGCGTCGCGAGAAAAACTCGTAACGACGGTGAGCATATGCCTCCTTACTCGAAAAGAAATGAAAAGATTCCTGGGTTTCTCTGTTGAATTTAAAGCGACTAATTGAGGTGAAAGCTCATACGCCGAGCCGCGTTTTCAAAGCCATCAGTTAATTCCACCTGATGAGGATGGAGATCTCCCCCACGCGTTACTTTCGAGGAAGAGACGTATCGGAAGGTGGTGCTAATTATGAGTGTCGAGTGGGTGGACTGTGGCGAACTTAAGGAGGACTGCCACAGAGTGGGCGGTGGGTCCCCCGGAAGCTGTCTCGTGTTTAATGCGAAGAGTGCTGAAGTTAGCGAGGAGTTGCGTGAGGAAATCATTAAATGAGTCCGGGGAGTTAGGCAAGAGAAGGAAGAATCGATGGAGGTGGTGTGGAAAGTTCCAGGGTTGGCTAGAGAAATAAAGAGAAGATGGTCGAGAAGGCCCCAACGAAATGAGGAAAGAGGTTAGGTCGAGATAAGAAAGGACCGTAAAAAGGAATTCGGGATGACGACTTAGAGTTTATTATGATGAGTTGGGAAAACTCGAGAAGGAGCGAGAGGAGCGCTTGCTGGGTGACGAGAAGCGATAGCATTGAGTTTGATGCGGACGAGGAGACCAGAAATTGGCGGTTAGGGATGTGAAGGAATTGAGAGAAAAGAGCTTACGTGAGAGACAGAACTGAAGGATAAAAAGTGTGCTTTGGTCGGGACTCGAACCCGGATCTCCCAATTGCCGTTTGGTTGCCCTGACCATTAAGCTACCGCGACAGAACTTCGATTCCCTATGACGGGACAGGTGGGGTAGCTAGAGGGAGGTTTGAGAGAGACGGAGGAATAAATGTGGCTCGATTAAGTGGGAAAGAATGGAGGAGGGCGTCTTTGTAAAGAAGAAAGTGCTCGAGGTTGGAATAGAGGAGGCGCTGGTCTTAGTGTTGGTAAAAGGAGGTAAAGCTGGAGGTGATGGAGTCTGCAACGTGATCGTATGAGTTTGTGGCGCCTGGAAA
Source organism: Ladona fulva (assembly GCA_000376725.2). NCBI lineage: Eukaryota > Metazoa > Arthropoda > Insecta > Odonata > Libellulidae > Ladona > Ladona fulva. The sequence goes on along the minus strand of KZ308369.1, from coordinate 430,420 downwards.
AAAGGGAAAGAGATTAGTGAGGGAGCGAAGGAGATTGAAAAAATGACAGGATTGTGAATGATGAGAGGTGGGGATTGGGCAAAGAGAGACGGAATAAGTTTGGTAAGAGAGAACGTTGGTAAAAGAAGATTAAAAAAGGGTGGGAGGGGTGGAAGTAGGGTACGGGAAGGATAGCGGCGGGAGTTAGCGGGTGGGGGATCCGAGTGTAACAGAGCAGAGGTTTCCGTAGGAGGTTATTAAAATTGTTGAGGATGGAAATTGGTAAGGGGTTGAAAGAGAGAGAGGATCGGGGTTGGGAAAATGAGAGCAATAGGCGGGAGACGTCCATTTTGCCAGGTATACGATTTTATTACCAAATATTTAAACTTGGAGATGGGTACATTTAAGGGTAAAAAGATTAAAAATAATGAGTGTGATTTATGCGGGTAGGTCTCCTCTTTGCAAAGTAAAGGATTTCGATGTGTTAGTGCCATGTGTGAGTTAGTGCCGTGAATTGTCGCCGTAAGTAAATTATCGCCATAAGATAATTAGTGACGTAATTGAATTAGTGCCATTAGTGAATTAGTACCATCAGTGAATTAGTGGTATCACACCATAATTGAGTCAGTGACATAATTGAGATGAGCGAATTTGTGCCATAGATGAATCATTGCCAATGTTAATGAGTGCTATAAGTGAATTATTGACACATGCTTAACGTTTTTCCGGGAGGGATTTCTAATTTTCTTGAGAAAACTGGGAGAGTGAGATAATGTGCCTAGAGGACGTCCCTGGAAGACGTATTTATATCCGTTTAAACTTGATTTTCTTGATTTATAGTTGGATATTTGTATACAAGATGTAATTCTCTTTATTCGAACCTGTTTAAAAGTACAGATTTTGGTATGTTTAGCTGCGTTGCTGACATTCTGGGAATTGATAATACGAAAGCATTGGGGTCATTGAAGAAGGGCTCAGAACAGAGATCTATAATTAATATTGTATAAATGCGTGATTTACTGTTTCTGAGAAATCATGCTCAGTCTCATTCTCTTACATCTCTGGGCAATATTTCCTCCTCGATGACCTGGAATATAACTCAAAATGAAATGTGTGGCTAGTGTGCATAGGAATTCATTGATAATTAAATGACTACCCGTGTACGATATTTACATTACACTTGATTAGATCATACAGCAGCTGCAAGAAACAGTGAATGTTACATATGCAACGAACACACTCTCACCTCTTCTCTCTGTTTCCGGATGAAATCTCAGAAACCAAATTACGCTGCGAAAGAACTTGACAGCCGTAAATTAACGCCTCCGTTTTCGAACCATCAGATAGAACCAAATCAAATGAATAGAATTCTGCACGTTTAATCTTTACGGGGAATACTCCTCGCTTTAGAAAAGTGCCTTGCGGCGTGACATGTGAATCGGGGATTTAGATCGAATTGCGGTGTTTTGGAGATGTTTGAACGTATGATAAACATAACAGGGATGCATATAGAGGAGGAAGCTCTCCGAATATTAGTAGAAACTGATTTGAATAGTAAATTTCCGAAATCTCTTTGCTCTCGTTTGAAGCAATTATGGATTCTGCGACCACTGTACGAATATTAATAGGAAATTTTTAGTTGGAAGAGACAGTCGCTGCTGCCCTATCAAGATAATGGGTTCTGGCGGAATAGGTTGCAAGGGGACCATTTCTAGGCAAAATTCGTTGAATGTTAAGCAGATACAAATATCAGGAAGTAGGTCTCCTTTGAAAACGGTCCGTTTGTCACTATCTTCGTTGTAGTCGAGTTTCTACTTGCGAAATACATATTTTTGTTCGTTCGTATATATAACAAACGTTGCTTTTCTCTTTTTGTTAAACAAAGAATCTATCAAAGTAAGGCGGATTTGGTTGAAGAGAGAGAGTTTTGACAATCCGGGAATGCTCTCGGGAATAGGTTCCATGAAAAGAAATTAATTGGTTGAGGATATTCCGAGGTTTTTATTTCCGAGGTATAATAGATGTATTTTGTTCGAGATTTCTTCACCATTTGCTCGTGTTTTTCTTCAATACTTCAATGTTGAGTCCAGTTTATTTTAAAATTACCTAACATAATTCCTCTTCTAAAAAAGTCGAACGATCTAGTCCGCAGACTTTATCCTCCATTTTGTGTTATTGCAGGTCACCTTTTTATGCACATGCACTGCACATGCAGATTTACCTACCTTATGGCCCTAAAGTGATCTTCTGAGCTAAAATTAAGTGCGTTTGCAGTCCACCTTTGGACATATGGTCTCAGCAGTAAGTTTTCTCCGAAACTGCTTCACAGGAGAAAGGGGAGAAAAAGGGGAGAAAACTAGACGTGCTGATTGAGATTAAAGCAACAAAACACTTAACCAATGAGCACGAATTTTCCAACCCTTCACCTCTCGTCTCTGTATCCTCCGTATTGTTCCAATAACGACTTCGTTTTCCTCTTCCCCCTCTCCTCCCATACCCATAGTTTTCCCTTCATATCCTCATTTCTTAAATACCCGTGCATCCGAATTTATGTTACGCACCGCAGGAAGAGTAAGTTAGTTCAAATAAATAAATTGTAATTTTTAAATTTTGTAAAAATATTAATGAAAAGTAACGCAATCCTTATAGTTATTTAGACTCTTTATACACTTAATCAATAAACACCCTTATATAGGAGCTAAAATAGCGAATGACAAGTAAAATTTTCGTCATGTTAAAAATTAAATTAATTCTGTAGCATTTCATACATTCATGTTGTATTATATATAGGTAATGTATTTCCCAATAGATTGCCTAAATTTTAAACAACACAAAAATTTCAAGCGATACATCTACTACACCATCTTTAGTTCTTGATCCACTTATCGGACCTGCCTTCTTCAAACTAAAGTGGTCCTTCCTACATGTCGAAAGTACACTTCATATCAGAGCGATCAAAAGTTGGTGAGTAAAGGCAGCATTATGTCTTAAGCATTATATTTAATAAAATACACGTACAAGGTTTCCACAAACCACAACTGGTTTGGAGACCTTGTACTGTGTTTTATTAAATATGATGCTTAAGCAGTTCCACCAAGTGATAGCCTATTAAGCTGATTTTTAATGCTATATGATGTTATTTCCTTCGCTTAAGTTTTGTAAAGGATTTTCGTTGAGGTTGTCGGAAGACTACCATTACTACTTATTACAATTTAAAACCAATGGTCGAATGAACTATTTGCTACCTCTTCGAAACACCTAAATATGCTAATTTCTCACGCAAAAATATCCCAGCCGGCAAGTAGACTCCGGAAATAGCGCAAAATATCCAGGATCAAGACTCGTCTAGGGGGCTTAAATTATTGTCAAACACACGCTTTAAATTTAAATGAAACTTCCGCAATCGACTTTCTGAGCGCTGAGCATTTTAGCGGGAAATGAGCGATAGAAATTCCCCTTTAACGGAGGCGTCTCCATTTATCGCGGGCTTCGGTTAGCGCGGGTCCCCTCGCGAGGCCATCTCGGCCGATTTATCGCATCGCAGCAGCGTAATAATTTGAGTTTATTAGAGGAAGCTGTGATAGAGTGTGGGTAGAGTGGCTGTTCTGCCTTTTCAGTAACAAATACAAGGAAAGTGAAAGGCGAGGGTAAGGAGCGAGGGGAAGAGTAAACTCGAAGGGATGTGATACTGGGCAAATAGCGGAAAGGATGGGGAAGCAGAAGACGGAAATGGGGAGGAAAGGATATGAATGGGAAGGAAAAAGGGAGATAAAGTGGTTTGCGGTTCGACAAGGCGTGAACAATAGAATAGAAAAGAGGGAAAAGTTAAAGAGGAATAAAGGGGAATTAAGGAGAAATGGTAAATGAACTATGGTCGAGGGTGAGAGTGATATGTGGGGTGAATTAGGAGGATTTCGTGGGAAGCGGACTCCATGAAGTGGACGTGAATATCCTATCGAAAAAGAGGCGAGAAAGGCTTAGTTGAAATAGGAAGGTGGAGGGGAAGAAGGGAGCGGCGGGGGGCTGAGGCAATTCAAATAAAGCGGAGCCTCTGAGGGAACGGTGGAAGATGGATGGAGAGAGAGATAAAATAAGGCGAAGACAAATAGAGAAGATGGAGGTGTGGGTGATAAGGCTGAGAAATTGTGGATACTTGGGTGAGAGCGAAGTAGTATCCGAGTGAAGGAAGATTGTGTAATAAATGTGGATTTCTGAGTCTTCAGCAAATGCGAAAGGAGTCTTTTGATTTATTCCGACCGGATTTAATTCGGTGTTTTTTATATTTCAACCTTGAGATGGATGTACATTTGAAGATGCTGACTTAGTGGAGAGTTTTAATTTATCTTCTGGATCTTGAAAAATGGGTACTGTGATAAACAATGCACCGTCTGAGAATAATATTGGATTTCTGTCTTGCCGTGATGTATGTATATTTTGTGCGAAAGTTTATATAGGAAAAAAGGAAGGGAAAAGAGTAAATGGAGGATACGTTGCCTCGTAGAATATTTTATGTACGTAAGGGCTAACATGCGCACTGGAAAATGGATTAAATACAGAATGTGGAAAACAGTTCGAGGTAAGTAAATTTCATCGAAATTCTTCAAAGAGAAATGTCGTAGATGTTTCATTTTATAATAAAAGAGGAGGAGTTACTTACATGTCCTCATGAATTTTAATATGAATCTGACGAGGACTGATGAACATTTGCCCGTTAAAATTCATACTGGATCGGAATTTAAAACTCCCAAACTATACAAAGTTTTCCAAATTCTCCTACAAAGGTTTACCATTTATATTTAAAACATTTACCCCTTAAGTAATTTGTACCATACTTTATGCGCGTTTCAAATTGCATTTCAATTTTGAAAGCTGTCTAAGCAAAACCTAGACCTGAAACCTCAAAACTTGAATTCATCCTTAAAAGTAACTGTGAGATGATGATAACGAATGGAAGTGCTACCATATACAATTACGAAGAAATCAAATTAAATTTCGAATTATACGCTTAACCCATTAACGTTCAAGATTATAAATAATGAGTAATGTACCGTTTTTTCATTTGTAATTTTGTATTGACGTGTTAGATAAGAAGAGTAAAAAAATGAAATATATAAAAATTTTTAAATATGTACAACAAATGTTGTGTTTTCTCAACTTTGGCCGAAGCTAGTCTTAAGTCTTGGAGATAGAGGAGAAAAAGTATTTCCCTTCGGAAATAAGTAAGGGATGGTGTTGAGTGTATATTATTCTTACAAGAGATATCGATAAGAAAACACTCATTAAAGTTTAGTAGTGGTAATAGTAGGTGTAGTAAAGTTGCATTTTCGCAACTTTACTACACCTACTATACGGCCGGAATTGGGCTAAATATAGCAAGGTATACAAAGATGTAAAAAGCGTAAACAAACCTGCAAATGCTGGGGGTAAAGCAAATGACGGAGGAGGGCATTTTTATCCTTAGAGTAGATTTTGTCATTTGGAAAAGTCGAATGCAAACGTTTGTTGTAGGCACTGTTTCAAGGTTCAGAATTCTTTCCTTCATTGTGATTGAAGTGGAATACGTTCTGGTAACATTATTAGTAGCTATAAGTTTTTAGAATTTGTGTCTATAACTATAAAACATCCTCAACGATAAACGCATCGAAACCAAAGAAAACCAATGCAAAGAGGCATCTCTTTTAGAGAAACTGTCTTCAGTGAAGGTTTGACGAAAATATTCGAATTATTTTTTTCAGTTAATTCAACTCGTAAGGATTCTTCTCCAAGTTGACATACAGCTTACTAGAATTCAAAAAGTTTTTTTCCAAATGTATTCGATTAATATTGGGAATGTGTAAAGAGGTCTTTATACTATATTATTGTAGAAGATGTCTTTATACTCTGAGCCTACAGGAATAAGCCAGACTGAAAGTTACTTTTGATAAGCGAATGGATGATTAAAATTTTTTCATTCCGAAAAGTTACGAGCTTATCAAATAGTATTTTTTTAAACGTTATTGATTTGTCATAGAATGAGAGAAGCGTGATAAGATACGAAAATCATCGTCAGTGTTTAAGATAAACTAATGCTTACCTGACGGATTACTTGGTGTAGACCAACATGCGACGGTCGAATAAATATTTAATAATCTGAGCTGTTATCCTAAATATGCAGAGCATAACTGAAATGGATGATCAGCAAAAAAGTCATCATTAGCTATGAAAATTCCATTTGATTGAGAAAGCTCGCACATAGGTATTTTCATGATTTATTTCGCTAGCAAGCATTTCGACAATTAAAGAGATTCGTATATATTTTGCATACGAATCATTGCAATTCATGGGCCGTGATTTGCTTCAATACGGTGGGAAATGAAGTTGTCAAACCCATTTCTAAAATTTAATCGTTTCAAATTAGCGTCCCTAAGGATATTTCTGGTGGACAACAGAGATAATTTATCAAATATGTAGTTGCGGTGAAATTGTATTCTTGAACTTTGAAATGGTTCTTAGAATGTTTGAATATCATAAAGGTCAGCATTACAATTATATTGAAAGACAAAAATCTATCATGATGAAGCGATCTATCCTATAAATCTTTCTCATCAAGAAGGATATTGATCATGAAATTGTCTTCCAACTACAAGGAACATACAATTGTTTTTCGGAAAGCTAACTGAGGGACATTTTAATATATTTTACGCAAAAGTATAAAAGGCGATTTCTCGATAGATCGAGAATTTTCAAATTTCATTCAGGAACAGTGGAGTTCCTATTGCACCCTTAAATGTAGAAATTGAACGCAGACGAAATTTTGACTAAATAATGCTTATAGCAGGTTTACACTTATGTGATCGCTCCATTGTTGAGCGCGATAATTAGGCTGTTAATTAATTTATGTTGATACTCTTAACGCTCAGTTGCTGTTATAATCAATTACGATCCTAACAATTAAATGATAGCGCGAGTTATATTTGACGGAGCATGAGAAAATTCAAAGCGATAGATGAGATTTTAGATTCGGAAATTAAATACAGTTCATTTAATTAGGCTTGGATTCATCTAGTCTCTTTGTATATGAGCAAATTACTTTAAATAATTGTTTCCATTGATTTGGTTGAAACGGGTGTGTACATTTTTTCAGTACAAATACAACTATCTTTTCCAATCGTTAAATTGTGATAGTTTTCAACAAAGTAATTGTTGGATTGGTAGTTTTCAGCGCTAAAATTAGCGTTCAAGTGATTTTCGCTGTCTAATTCACTAACCACTCATAATTAATGATATTTTTAGTCACATTTTGTATATAAACTACATATTTCTGTATTCTAATCTGCGATTTTTTTATTTTTCAAAGACTTCTGATTATAATGTTCTTTCTGTTTTCAAAAGTAAAATTACGAAGAGTTTTTCAAATACAAAATGTGTAATTAATGAAAAGTTACGCAATCCTTGTAGCTATTTAGACTCTATATACACTGAATCAATAAACACCATTATATAGGAGCTAAAATAGCGAATGATAAGTAAAATTTTCTTCATTTAAGAAATTAAATTAATTCTGTAGCATTTCATAAATGCATGTTATGTTGCTTAATATTTAGGCAATATATTTCCCAATAGAAAATAATATATTTATATAATGGATATTTGGGAAATAGATTGCCTAAATAATAAACAACACAACAATTTCAATGAGAGTG
>KZ308369.1:399755-416357 GCA_000376725.2 Ladona fulva | reverse complement strand
GGTTATATTTAGGATTTTTTTATTATAAAATCAATAAATTTGCATTAATTGATGATTTTCGTTTGCTCCTGTTTTTTGAAAGAATATTACGGCAATGGTAAGTAAACACGGATAATTGTCGGAGGACAATTCCTATAGAGGGAAAACATTGTTACAGGTTTTAGCGATGGCAAATTTAGTGAGTCATGATGATTTAGAATTGTCAAAGTTAAATCGATTGATATATTCCCGATTATGAAATCTTAGATTTTTATCGGGAATGCATTAGGCATGAAACCCAGTCTTTTTTTATTAAGACATTTTAGGCTGGCTAGGAAATCATTAATAGTTTGAAAATTAACTATAAATAATTCATTTGCCACGGAGGAACGTATTTGCACACGCTTTTTTAAGGATTTGATATTGATTGTTCAAATGGTATCGTCCATTAATGTTAATAATGAGGGAATCACTGGAATTTAAGTTTGTTGGTTGTTCTGAACGGGAGCTGTGGGTTGAGTTGAGTAGTGTTGCAGGTTGTGAGATCAGAGTACTGGGAGTAGGATCGGGTAATTGAATCGGTGGTTTAGATGGGATTTACACTATTTTCTTGAGCATGATCAAGGTTAACTCTCCTTCATTGTCCTTACTAGCGGTGCGTTTAAATTAATTGGATGGAATGTAAGTTTAGAGATAGTATTAGTCACTATATATGCTCCTGATGACAATAAGGTGAGATGCTGTTGAGATGAGGTGTATGATGATGATAGATAGAAGATGTCGCTTTGTCGCTTTATGTGAAGTCGCGCTTAATGAAACGCCAATATTATGGGGAGCACAGTATTTCTTTCCACAATTTCAATCTCAAAGTATTCATTTGTCTTAACAATATCCTAAAGTACAATATAACCGCTTGTAAATGTAATTTTTTAATCATAAATGAACAATCCCGTGAATGGACGTTCACAAAAAATTAATATATTTATATTTTGTTTGTATTTGGATTGAAAAAACAACCAGTTCGATTAAAAAATGAATAACATTTTTCAACAGATTCAAATCATTTTAAAAGCAAAGACAGAGCTTTGATCTTGATGTGGGACTGCCGTTGGTGAAATGGCATTTAAAACTATAAAAGATACTGAGAATTAACATGCGCTTGTGAACAACTAGGTGGACCCGGCCCAACCCAACCCTGCTTAATTAGGTGGGCGATCCAGGGATTTCAATAAGGGAAAGGAATTCCTTTTTAGATGTAACATCGATGAAGGATTTGATGCAGTTCTGTTTCGCTGCGCTATTCATCTTTTTGTAGATTTCTTTTCTTAGGTCATAGACCTTCCTCAAATTCATGACTGCATTTCAAGCTTCTCTCTATGTCCTGGTAAAGAAATATTACTTTTCTCTGAATTTTGTAATGTTTGTTAAAAATGTCTTCTGGAGTTTGTACATTAGTCACCAATTGACTGTCCAATGTCATCTACAGTCACCCATTCATCGCTAGATGTCATTTTTTCAGCCAATCAGCCAATTTCAGTAACTCCTTGAGCCACTCCTAAAGCTGTTATAAACGTTAATATCTCCGTAATTTTGGACCCAAGGAGAAAGGAAGGAGGAAGCCTTAAATAGGTAAAACAGGTTTGTTGGTGATTAGCATAAGGGTTGCAACAAAAGGAAAGAGGTGAGGTCAGAATCATTAGGTAGGTAAGTTATAAAGCATTGCTATGGGTCGAAGGGGCAGTAAGGAGGACGAGATGAGACTAAAAAGTATGTTCATTGACTAAATTGAAGTTAGAAGTTTCTTAGCTGGGAAGGATTTCAAATTGTTTGAGTAAATTCAATCCATGGCTCATATGTTGCAAGTGTTCTACGTGAGTGGTAAAGCTGGAGGAATGTTACGAAGCGATGAGTTGTTCTGCGAAATCAGAAACGTAAATATATGCTCTGTAGCAAAATTCTTCGAAAGAAAACAATCGAGTCAGAACCACCCGTACAAATTAGTGGAATGAATATAAAAGTAGTCGACTCAGTTAAATATCTCGGAATCACCCTTACAAATAACTGTATTTTTTATTATTTATTTTTAATATTAAAAAATCTGAGGTAAAGCAACTAAAAAACTCGGTTTTATAAAGCATATTGTAGGTAGATACGATGGAAAGGTTAGAGAGCAATGTTAATTTATCTTATACCCTATCTGGAATATGGAGCGAGTATATGGGACCCAGTGGATGAAACGTATGCTCGAGAAAGTGCAGCGCAAGGCGATACGATCTGTCAAAAAGTGTTACGATAGAAAAGCAAGCGTTTCGCAATTAGTCTCAGATGCAGGTTGGGAATCTTTGAAAGAAAGAAGATTAGGCTATGATTGCTTGATACATTCAGAGAAAGTAGTACATTTGCGGAAGATGTAATCGGTATTATGCCACACCCCTGCTACTTCGGCCGATCCGACAATGAGCGTTAAGTAAGAGAAAAAGATGCGAAGAAAAGACGTTTTAGGTACTCATTCCTTCCGCGAACCATATGCAACATCAATAAGCTAAAGAGGTAACTCTAACACTTGGTGTTTACACGGTCTGCCACACGTCGATAGGCGGCTTGCAAGGTATTTTTGTAGATGTAGATGAAACTAAAAGGAACCGGAATAAAGAGAGGTATTACTTTCCGAATCTAGTTACTGACGAGACATATTATGGATTAGTCAGAGATGTAAAACTGTTTTATATTAAACAAATCCTCGTATAGTCAATATTCGACAAAATTACGGTCTCCGTGAATTTTGCGTAACCCACAAATAATACAAAAAATGCAGACATTAATATGGACCCACATATCATTTCTAACATAACATGAAGTTTAGATGACAAAAAATATACCTTAAGATACATTTTAGTTAATTTTTATCGTTACTGTTACTTTACACTTTCTTGTTGGAAACTTCCAATTTTTTTAAATTCACTGAGGAGGCCGTTACTTTGTGGAATCTTGACATCATGATGAAATGTTGAAATAAAACAAGAGAACTTTTACCAATCCACAATATATGAAACGTTGGCGACTAGTTTCGGCTACTAATAGCTTCAAGCCAAGGAAAGAGGAAGGAGGCTTTTATAAGCAAAAGTAAAGGAGGAGGGGTGGGGTGGGAGGAGGGGGAACAGGAGTTGAAGGCGGAAGGGTTGCAACAAAGTGTGTAGTAAACTGTTAACGAGCGTTGATTTGGGTGGAAGGGGCAGTTAGGAGGACAGGATGAGACTGGAAGATATGTTCATTTACAACAGTAAAGTTAGAATTTTTTGGTGGAGAAGGATTTCCATTTGTTCAAGTAAAGTTAGTCTATGGCTCTTATGTTCTATGTGAAGTATGTTGGGGGAAAAATTAGATGAATGATTAGCAAGGATGAGGTGTTTGACAAAGTGTGATTTAAAAGAACCGGAATTGAAAGATGACTTATGTTCTTTCACACGGATTTCGAAAGTTCTTCCGGTTTGACCGATGTAGATTCAACAACGAAGGAGAAACTTAATTTGCACACACCGGACTTCTTTAAAAGGGGAATGTTATGTTTGAGCTTGCAGAGGAGTAATTTGAGGGTGGATGAATTGTAGAAGGCTGCTTTTATTTTATCTTTGAGTAATAGTCTGGATATCTGAACACAAATTGCCAAGAAAAGGATTACGTATCCAAGTGACAGGATCAGGGGAAGAACTAGTAGTGTAAACAGACTGGATCGCGAACTTCCTTTGTTATTTTACAAGCATATGATCTACAATAAGTGAGGGGCATTCGTTCTTTTTAGCAATGAAGTGAATCGTTTGTAATTTTCTGTGAAAGTTATCTGGGGAGAGCGGGGATTTTAGGAATCTGTTAAGGAGGGAGTAGAAAGCGGCAAGTTTTTGAGAAGGGTGGTGATTTGAGAAAGCAGGAATTATATGATCGGTATAGGTGGATTTTCTATAGATGGAAAAATGGAAAGAATTGTTGGATAGGGAAATGGACAAGTCCAGGAAATTGAGTTTATGTTTGGTTTCAAGTTCATGGGTAAATTTAAGGCAGGGATGTAGGGAGTTAAGGTCGTTAAGGAAGAAATTAAGCTGGCAGGTGGTACCAGTCCAAATACAAAATATGTTATCTACATATCTCAACCGTGACAAAATTCCAATTTTTTGCTTCGGCTATCTTCTTAAAATTTGGAGATTAATTATGGGCATAATTTAGAGTAGAAAGGTTTTCTTTGGTTGTTGTTAACCTTTGGGCTGTTTTATGAAGTTTTTCGTGCGGAATAATTGTTTCTACAAGTTTCTTCATCTAATGTAGCATAAAAATTTTGAGGCAAACTTTCTAATCTCGGGGTGTTTTTCTATACGTGTAAGACCGAATAAAAACAAAGGTTTCAAGCTTGAACTGCTGATTCCTTTGTTATTTTATGTAAACGATATTCGTCATGAAAAAATGGGTCTCACTAGAGGAATTTAAAGGCTGCTTGACAGGCGGGCCGCATTTTCGACAACTATGTTATAATAAATAACATGCCTCTGCTAACACGAGCCTTAAATTTCAACTTTTGGAATCTGTCCAATCTAAACACGTCCAAATTTATAATAAGGAATCAACAAGGTTTTCGTAAGAAACGATCGTGCGAGTCTTAGCTTGCGTTATTATTTCACGATATCTTGAAATCTGCGGAAGATAAAATGTATGTCGACTTAAGAGCTCTTTGACACATAGGGGGCTGAACCGAAGACCAGTGAACACACGAATGTTTTATTATACACATTATGCATGTGAAATCTGCACATTTTGCGACTTCTCGTTCTTGAGATTCAGGCGAGCATACACACTCTTACTAAAATAAACAACATAGAATAATCACAAAAAAAGACGTACATGAAAAAACCGGACAGGACCAGGACTCGAACCTGGAATCTTCCGCTTTTCTCCTTCGGATTTTTCCTACACGCACGCCTTCACACGCGAAGTAACATTTACCCTTTTCCTTGTGTGTTATCCTTACGGGGGGTTCTCCTTTCACCACTTTCCTCTTGAGGAACCGATTGCACATTGGCCGTGGACGAAACCACTTTGCCCTTGCCTACAAAGTCTCCTAAAACAACTTGAGAATATGTTCTGGCTCTATATCTTACTTGGATAAAGCATCTGTTCGGAAAGGGGAGGATTCCAGATTCGAGTCCTGGACCTGTCAGACTTTTTTCATGTAGGTACGCCTTTCTTGGAATTTTCCTAGGTGAACGCCTTCACGTGCAAAGTTACCTCTACAATTTTATCATATATCATTGTATCATAGAATAGTTTAACTGCCCATTTATTCTCAACAGGAAGTAAATATTGATAAGTAGATACTAATTGCAGTTCACTCGACAGTGACATAAATATCCATTGTGCCTAATGAATCGTAAAATTTCGTCATTTACGCGACATGTGGCTACGATACCCAAAAGTATTCGATTGGGGAGTTACAGTCGCATTACATGCACCCCCTACTACAAGCCGAATGGTTGCTTGGAGGCTACATGTTTAGGTATTTATTTGCTCAACGAGTAGCAAATTTAGTAGCTTCGTTATTTTGAAATCCCGTAGGCAAAATAGAGCTGTAAGTAACATTCCTAAATTACTGTGTTTGTTATCCCTGCAATTCGCCATTGCATATTATTCATAACTGCATGTGTCGGTAACTGCTTAGCCGCATTTTCCTTCACCGTATTTATACCCAGCCACTGATGGAAAGGAAGGTCAGGGCACTTGCCATCCTCCTCGCAACTCTCCTCCTCCCTTCGGTCAAACGGGCCGAGTCCGGAATTTCGGCGTATTCATCTCTACTTATTTCACCTTTGCAGTACATCGACCCCAAACTTAGGAAAAAATACAAACAAACAGTAACTGAAAATTACGTCCATCGAAGAGAGCTAGTGTCAATGCACGCATAAATAAATTATCAAGTACAGTTCTGCAAATATCATATAAATATCGACAAATATATTGCAAAAGGGGAAAGGAATGCAGAGATTTTTTTGAAAGATTCATTGAAAAAAGTTGTCACTAGCTATTTTTCGTTTTACTTACGTAAGAAGAATCCATAAGTGGGAAAGTTTACAAGAAAATTTTAGTTTTATTTACATGTAAATTTAAATTCACTAAGTTTATTAAAAACATACAGAAACGAATTTATATTACGGAGCTTACGCCTCGCCGCGCATGGCAAAGATTCTACTGGCTGAGACGCAAAAATATATTTAATCCATCTTTTGATCGAACGATTTATAAATATTTTGTTTATGTATTTATTTCTACCATTTTTATGTATCATCGCGTTTAATTTATAAGAAAATTTTGTGAAATAACCCGGTATACGGAACGGGAGTGCATTAAGGCAGCGTGACACACTAAGTCATCTTTACCTTCGGTGCAGATGACTCATCGACGGTTGGGAGATATCTCTGCCTAGGGAGGCTCCTCTACCTCCTGCACCGGCACAGCTAAAACATCGTGGGATCGCAAAAAAGTTGCTCGACGGAGACCCGAAATAGTTGCACCTAAAGCACATTCGTGGTTCATTTTAGTGGTATGTACATCCGCACGGAAAAACGACAGCAGAAAATGCGATGCAACCTGGTCATGTTTCCTGGACGCCACTCTGCGGTAGAGGGGGGCGGAAACCTGAGGATCAGGAGAGGCACGCCGTCCCTTCAATGCAGCCAGTGGATTTTCCGGGCTGGAACTCCTATTGAATCTAAGAGTAAATGCTATACATTATTGTCCGGTAATGTTGATGATGTGATACAGCGAATTAAGTAAGAGTAGAGCTAGTCTATTTTGGCAACCCATATTGAGAAATGGATCCGCTGCTCCTGTAGGAACGGATTTACTCCTCTGTTGTAAGGATGAACCTGCAATTTTCCCCACCAACTAAGTCCAGCCAGCCAGCTGGGCCCATTTGGTGAACTGGGAAATCGGTGGGTTATAGGGACGGACCCTAATGTTCAATATTCCGAGTATTTTGAATCGGCGGTTGCCGATTTCTTAACTCCGTCGCGGCCAGTGAAGGGAGGGTGGCGGTGGAGTAGCATTTTTTTCTTTTGGTGTTGAGCGCCGTTCCTCTTTCAAGATGATCCAGCACTGGAGGTTGAGTCTGTTAAAAAGGGGGGGGTATTATTTCTGTTCGGTCCGCCGCATTGATGATTTAGGTGGGTGACGCTAAACAGTCGGAGGTCATGATCGACGGGAATTTCCCTTGTAGCTCCTTCGCTTGTTGGTAATCTAGGAAGTATTTCTTCTGAGATCTGGTGATCTTGAATCCTTTCTGTTTATTGGGCTCCTCCATGTCCATTCCTACACCCCAGGCGAGGGTCGCGCTGCCCTGTTGCAGGCTGCGTACGAGGCGCAGGTGTTGGCAGGAGTCAGGTGCAGTTTATCTGCCTCAGTCGCGGCCATTCTTCCTGGGCCATTTCTCGGGGAGCTGCTCAAACTACTCCGACTTCTTCTGAGAACGATCGCAATGGTTGGGCCTGAATTGATCTGAATCAATCAATGTCTCAGTGTCGAAATGAATTTCCGCTATCAGAACGTCATTGGTCAAGTCGTAGTATCCCGGATAATCAAGTCAAGTAACCAAATCGATTGCAATAGCTCAGTCCAACCATAAAAGCATTGCTTTGCTGTATTTTTCTTCCCTGTATTTACACCTAGAGGCTATGACAGGAGAAAGTCAAGGCACCTGCGAAGAGTATCCATAACCCTCTGGTCGGTCATATCAGCCGAGTACGGAATTCCGGCGTCATACTCGGATTAACTGTTTAAAGCCTCATAAATTTCCTCTTCATATATCACTCCATTTAATATCTACATATTTTTTGAATGAATCTTTATTCTCAATACATTCTTAAAGAATAACGCATGAGTACTGATTCAACAATCTTCTTTGTCGTCAAAGGGACTGGTCGATTACAATCCAAAAATTTTTAGAGATTTTTGCTTATTTTATCAAAATTGTCGATATTTTTATTGTAAAATAACATTATACTACAATAGTATGTTTTTGTCTTAATTTTACTTTTCTACACTTTCTTTTTGAAATTTGCAAAACAAAAAGAGCTTTTAACCGGTAAAATCAAGTTACAATGAATTTCTCTCCGGAAAGTTGGTTCCGTCTGGATTCGAACCGAGGACAATTATGTAACTGAAAACTCGCCCACTGTCTGCGCAGCATTGCATTTGAGTTGCAATGAAAGTATGAAAGTTTTGTTACTTCTGGTTCTCGAATTGTAAGTGAACACATACGATCACTCTATAATAAAGATTAGCATTATAAGTATGGCTTCGACGTCGGACGTAGGCCTCTGCAAGCGTTTTTACAATGTCATTATTTATTCCTTTAGATGCTCTCCATGTCCACATCTTTGTTGGAATATTCTTGAAGTATCTGTGTGCTATGTTAATATTGGTGCGTTCTGCCAACTCTTCCAAAGGGGTAACCTCGTTTATTTTTCTGGCCCAGCCCGTATCATCTTGCGACAGCGTCTTCACTGTCTCTCTGAATTACCAGAACGTTAAAACCGTCTATAATGTCTTTATAGTAGTTTGCCTTCTTTTCTTGTTTAGTGCAGAGATTGTGGTAGAGGTTTTCCGTTTCCTCTTCTTTCTTGCCGTTTCTGTGCATACATTTGGATGATCTGAAGAGAATAACGCTAATTTATTTTGAGCACGAACTATGTATGGGTTAGGTGGAAGAGGAGGCTAGTGGTCTCAATCTCGACCAAATAAATACCATTATTATTATTATGAAGAAATATTTTCAATTTTATCCACGTTATTTTTCCTTTATTACGTTGATCATGGTTCCAACGCCTCTACAAAGTCTCTCATCCTTTGTATCTCTGTAATAAAATAAAGGCCCTTCATTGAGTGGTATCAGGTCTTCTGATTCTCTACTGACCTCTCTGAGCCCGATGACACCGCAATGTATATTTTCTGCTCCATTTAGTAACTCCAGGAGCCAGCCTTCGCTCTTTAAGATGTAACTGTTTTAAGGTGCGAATTATAGCTTTTCGTAGCTCTTTTCTTCATGATCGAAACATGTAACGCAACCACCCAAAAATTTAAGAGGGGTTCAAATTTTTAACTAGGAAATTGAACGCTCTATTCATTCGCAAATTTCTCGTCACACACCCCAAGTTCCACTTGACCCCACTTGCTACCCAAATAATATTTATATCGGTGGACGTATCAGCTGATAAAGGATGCCTACCCTTATGTATACTCTTAGATTGAATTTTTTTCGAAGAGTTTTGCTTTCACTACACCAATGTCTTCCCGTATCCTACCTCACCGTGGAGTAATGTTATGCAGCACCCAAATCGAGGAACAATTACATCCGCCATGATTGCGATCTGTTAAAGTCCGAGAGATACTAATTTACATTTCCTCCACTTTCGAGCAGGGTGCGTATTTAAAACGTCTTTCCCCAATCCTCTTAAAAAGTGGAGCCGCAAAAGTCCTCGACGGTCTAAAGCGTTGCTCGGGGGAAGAATACTCTGTCCTGAGGAACGGAGAAGTTTGCGAATTCCGCACAGACGACACCTCTCTTAATTCTTGGAGAAAGAAGTAGAGAGAGGGGGAGCGGAGGGGGTGTGGAAGAGGGAGGGGGAGTAGCGTCACAGGGGTTGCGCATTGCCACGAGGTCGGGAAACAGCGCTGTCTCAGTAGGCCGGAGGATCCGAGCCGCGCAGCATCCGTGCACCGTCGTACATACAACTCCCCGCGCGCACCCCTCCCCCATTTCTCATTCGTGAGGGACTTTGCTTCTTGACCACCTGAAGAGGCGAGAATGGCACCTCCGGCGGGCCGCGCGCTGTTTCTTACCAAGTTGTTCGTGATTTTTGCAGTTTTTCCGAAAGGTAAGTGCAACTCCACGATTTTCACGGGTGGCGGAGTAGAAAAACGTGGGGTGATTTTTGCCTTTTTTTCCACTGGTTAAAGTTTGCGAGTTTTTGGTGTCGAGTTCAGAGCGGAGTTTTTCGTAGGTTTGATGCGGGTCCGCCACGGTTTAGACGACTTCGGAACTGTTCCGCAGAGAGTTTTTGGAACATTTTCCTCTTTGGGCCGAACGCGGGGATGCATTTAATTGCAGTGCATTTCGGCGAGCTTCGGCTCGATATTTTCGTTTTCTTCCGCCCGCAGTTATTGAAATGAAGGATTTTAAGTTCGGGGGAATGCGGTTTTACTTTTGCGAGGGAATGCAGAAAAACGGGTTATTCTGGAATTTTTCATTCGGGCGTAGCTATCCGTATTGTTTACCAAACAAATCTGAAGAATTAGATTTTGCGAGAGAAGTTTCCGTTGTCTCCATTTGATCGGATGTCATTTGATATTATGGATTTCCTTTCTAGATTCGATTCGCAGTTGCAAAGTCCTTGTTTGAAATTTGCAAGATTATGTTAATGAAAAACTTCTTTATTATATCAAAAAGTTAACTTTTACGATATCGAATCACCAATATCTCCGTTACCGAATCTCCATTTTGCCGAATATCTATCAAGATGTAAAGTTATAATATTAAACAGACAGCAGGCGAAATGTACTTTTCTTTAAACTTCATACGCTATATTAGCCTTGCACGAAATAATCAACTTCATTTCCCCTTTTTCGGCGATCAAACTTCCAGCGCGAAATCATGTGAGCTCCTGGAGATTAATATACGTGGGCGCTGAAAAGAACTCGACAGTGGAATTTATATCCCTTTCGCTTTATGAAATGCTCCAAAGAAGATTTATATGAACTCTTCCTGCGAATTTGCGCCGGGGAAAACCTGTTCGCATTTACAGGACAAAAATGTTTCTGTACGCAGAGGTATAGAAGATCTTTTCAGCGGGCACGCCAGGAGACGGCGGTTGGGAATGGGGGACTTTCAATGGTATCTGCCCGAGCGTCGAGATTCATTTCATTTCCTTTGAACGCAAAATGCGTGGAAAAATGCGCGATTTGGTCGAGGATCCTTATCGCCAAACAGTTCGTGGCGCACACACGGGGGTTTACCTTTTGTGGAATTACAACTATGAGTCACGGTGAATTTTGAAGAAATACCTTCGAGGAAACATTTCGACGCTCCTCTGGACGGTATTCATTTCCTCGGCTCAATCGGCTTCTGCGAATTCCGACTCTCTTAACCTATAATCCCTTTACACACCCACCAGCTCTCCACATCAATCCTCACGGAAACTCGCTTGAATGGCAACACGATCGTGGACCGCAAGAGGATGTACCCAATTTAAACTTCTCAAAACCGAGTTTTCTTTTTCAATGGCCGATTTAGCCTCTCCGACCTCAAGTTGGGAATTCGGGGGTGACTCGGGAGGGTTGGCGAGGAATGAGATTGCTGGTACTTCCGTGCGTTTCCTCGACTGCTTTCGTTGGGAATTAGGTTCTTACTCCATCACGCGAAGCCCATCCTCCACAGCATTATATTTACCGTTTTACGAAAGATTCGCGTCACCTGAATCTCCCGAAATCCGTTCCTGGATTCGAAAATTACGTTAATCGGAGGTCGGCGTATCCAAAGATATCCTTATTACCCGAATCTCTTTTAAAATTGAGGAGGATTGGCTTCTCCGAATATGAAGGCATGTTTCAAGAATATTGACTCTCTAGAGATCAGAATGTAAAGGCAAGTTGAGGACATCATGGTCTCTTGGAGATTCGTTCTTGAAATGTAACAAAAATTACATTTCATCGATTAGTATTAGTCGTCTATCATCAGTTTGAGTTTATTAACTGTTTATATTTCAGGTGTAACTTAATTTCTAAATTCGGCTTAGCGTTAGAGGTTGAATCAATAATCACAGAAATCATCCGATTTCATAGAAAAGTTGATCATTTAAGGTCTATGAATTATCAATTGTGCCTATCGCTAGATAGATACATCTCCGCGCGCTTTTTCAAATAGGTTCATTTATGATCGTATATTAGCACTTCGTTGAGATTTTTCGGTATTTCTCTCACTTTTCTGTATGTTTTGTTAAAACGATGAAACGGGTTTAGATGTGTCAATATCATGCAATCAACCATGCAAACTTAGGGAGGTGCTCGGTACACTGAATTCGCTCAATTTCAGTAGAATGTTATTGTTTATAATCTAACATAATTTATCTAAATAGCCATATTATGATATCTCAGTGGCTTTGAAAAATAATCCTTCGACGAGGTTTAGAAATTAAAGATTCCATTTGCTAGCGATTAATATTATCCTTTTTGCTTCCTTATAACATACAATTCATCTTTTGCATATCGCAAGTTTCAATTATCCGCAAAAATTACTCGCCATGTAGAAACTTTATTTTGGTGTATCGAATTTCCTTTGTCTTCACAGCTGTTCATTCGAAAACTAAAATCCTCGACAGAAAAGCAAAGATTGTCAATTACATTCGACAGTCCATTATTTGGCTCTTTCGGATTTCATAGGAATTCGCGTTTACCGACCGTAAATTGTTGGAATATCATATCCTTTTCAGTTGTTTATTTACATTTCAAATTCACCCGCTCGTCCTATCACTAAAATATTTTGCCTTTTCTGACTAATATGAGTACCTTTTTAACATGGAACCGATGGGAACCTGTGCGATAGATAGACGCACATTTGTTACCCGTCTTAATTTTCTTAGATGAGAGAGAATGTAAAGAAAAAGTTGTAACGGATGCCACATGAGTTTCGTTCGTGTTTATCTTCATCATTCGACTGGTTAGGAATAGACTGGGATAGGAAGGTGTGGAGAAGACACTTAGGTTTCTTTCTTAGGATTCTTTTGCGTGAAATTGTGTGATTTGCTTACGTCTTGTGCTTCATTTGGGTTAGCTGAACAGATCGCGCAGGACCTCCTGATTATCTTCTCGCAGCACGGTACTTACCCTCCGAAGATAGATAAGGATCCGCCATAGTGGTATTCCGACGCTCCAGTCTAACGATGCTCTCTCGTTTAGCCTGATGAGATCGTTTCTATATTTTGAAAAGGCCTTTCCTGAACATTTTCCTCTCTTACGACAACAAAAATATATGTAAGGACAGTAAGTGGTAGTTTATATTCATTATTTTTCGTTTCTTTTTCCCTGTTTTTGAAATTAATTTCTGTAGTGGGAACGGACTCACTCAAAAGTAAAGTATTCTTTAAAACAGTGTGAGTTTTTAAATTTGAAAATTGATGCCAACTTTTCATAACAATCTTAAACGGAAAACTAAGATTTCCTTCCGAAATGCGGCTACTTCAGTTTTAATGATCTAAAAATGTAGAAATTCTTCAGCCCTGTGAATATAACGTCTCAAATTTTAAAATTAGTACTCCAATTTTGAAATTTTATATCTTAATTGTAGATGAAAAATTAAGGGTAGATTACTTGAATGTAAGTAAGAAAAATAACCAGCTCATTTTTCCTGTTTTTTGCACTAAAGGTTACGAGTAAACGTGATATTTCTGAAAAACGTGTAAACGTGAAGTTTCTGAAAAAATATGATGGTTACACCTTAAAATTATTACTGTAAATAAATTTATTGCAGAAAATGTCCTCCTCTTCTCCATTCTCTACTTTGTGTATGAATAAATTCCTACTAAATCTTGGATACCTCAGCTGATTCCAGAAATATTATTTATACGGATCACTGAACAGTAAATATTTTTTGAAGTGAAAGGAACTAAATAAAACTTCTAGCTTTGATTCAGTTCCGGTATGCTCCGGCTAATGAAACGGTTTTTTGGTTACGGTTTTCGGGTGATTCCGGTTTAAATCCCTACTTTTATCACTTTTACGGCCAAAAATATGCTATATTTGTAGACGATATAAAAGAGTCTTTTTAAATTTCTTCTTTTCCATTTCTCCTCCAATATTTTGCTTGAAGACTTAAACCATGTACTACACATAGGATACAATGGTGAAAATATTTCAAGTTTCATTCTTTCAGCGCTTGTTTTCGATTTCCTCAAATACCTCCGTTTGCCGTTGCCTGAATCAGTGCTATGTTCAGTATACTTCCTGCAACTCCGACATAATTAAATTTCTGGGATTAATCTGGGAGACATGACTCGGAGGGAGAGATTCCCTACACGCAGTTTTCACGCCACCGACTTGAAAGTGTCAGTCACGATAATTTGCATGCTTCCAGTGGATGTTTCGAGCAGAGATGTGAGAAACTGTGTTGAAGTCACTTTTTCTCCATTTCCAAGTGTCATGCACTGAGCACATTGTATGTACTTCCAAACAGAAATGTCTCCCTTAAATGCCTATTAACGTTTCTCTCAATTTTGCATTCAATGATGTTGCAAAAATAGCTCCATTTGAATTATGACCCTGGATTATGAAATTAACATTTTTATGCGTTTGGAATTCTTAGATTTTAATTTGAGAAATTCTCTGTCAAATTAAATAAAAGACCCATCGCCGTCAACATTGCCGGGAAAACAACAGATTATTCTTAACAGACTCATCGTTATCTGTAACGTTCGTGAAGGTTTGAGATATGTTATCTATAATCTCAGTGGCATGAATAACGAGAGAATGATTCTATTTGAATATTTTAATAATAAAAGAAAGTGAAAAGTATTTTTGGAAAGGAAAATATTGACGGTAAATGATTGGTGAGAAATAATTGATGGAAAAAATAAAATCATGCGCACCCTTTTTGATGAAATGAGAAGAAAATTGTTACGACAAATATCGGTACATAATAAGACTTAATCGTATTCTAAAACCTAAGCTTCCAGTAAATGGTAATATTCACTCTCTTTCCTATGATGTTAATTTCCAATTACTACGATGATTTAAAAATGGAATTGGTAGAGCTTTATGTGCTCCAGTTTCTTTATGTATCCAAAAATGAAACTGTTTATTGGCAATGATTCCAAAATACTACTTTCGTTACACGTTTAACACAAATGTAGACATACCTTCTGGGCTTACGGAACTACTTCTTGCAGCAATTGTATTTAAACTCATCTAAATATATATATCCATCTCTACATCGAGTTTTAAGTTTTAGGCAGAGTGAGGTACAAAATAAAACTTCCATTCCCGTGTGGTTGATCTTTTTATAAACGAAATTGCGGCTGATGCGACTGCAATGATATAGCGACTAATAAGTATTCTCTAAAGATTTAATGATATTGTTAGGAACATCAGGATAGAAAGGACAGTTGCAGACATACTTAAAGCGGTAAAAAGCTTCCCTCGGAGTATATCACATACGTATTCAAACGGGAGCATCGAAAGGGTTTGGTTCGCTGTTAGTCAGTCCAAAATGTCTAATCGAAATCTGTGTGCTTTCTTACGGCCGCCCGTATTCTTTACGTAAGGTTTTGCGTTTCCTGAACGAAAATTCAGCTTTTTCTTACATAAAGTAACAATAACATAAGTTAGAGGGGATTTTAATCCTACTGAGATCGACTTCATCGCTCAGTTAGAAATCTCTCAATCAGGAAATAACCTCGAGATTATGACTCTTGTAAACTCTATTAAGTATAGAAATTCGTCTCAACAGATGCTTAGGGAGCCTACCGGGAAAATATGTATATTTGATCTTCTCACGAATATGACCGAGAGAATATTAAATACACCCCTTTACCTTGGTTTATCCAATCGCAAAGCCATTGGTATAGAATTTTATATTAATTTGTAAAAGCATCGAAGACCTAAGCACAAAGTGTCTCTTTACCCGAGAATTGATTTTGAAAGATTTCATAATGAAATTACATCTGATATTCCAATGTATGAAACGCGAGCAATGTGTATGTACACCGAAGACGCCTGAAATTGTTTTTCACGGATAAAACCAAACCTGATGGATGAATGTGTGGCCTCTATAAATTCAAAATAAAATAATGAGCCTAGATATGTATTTATTTATTTGCACCATAGAACCACAAATAGGCTCCAGGCCAGGTGGTAGTCATCTTTTCAGGGGGAGAAGGAAATACAATACCCTGCCTGGTATTCACCCAAGTCGGGAGGGAAACCCCACAAAACCTCCCGAAGGCAGTACGTCATAAATATAAAAGAAAATACAAGTAATCGATACCTACAATTAATACAATATAATAAAAACTTATAAAACAAAAAAGAAAAAAAAAAGAAATAATAATAATAATAACAATACAAAATTACCCACACTATTATAAAGCAATTAAAATTAAACATCAAATTCCACTATTACAGTTTAAAATACAAATGCTACACTGTTAGGATAAAGTAACTTACATAACTAAATGATTATTGATAAAATTTATTTAACATCACACAACTCTTTTAATTCTATTTACAAATACATTCCCAGTCTGAGGAAAAGGTTCGAACACTTCCCCAGGTAAATTGTTCCATTCTACTATTCCCCTATTTAGAAAAGAGTATTTACAGACATCCGTTTTTTGTTTTAGAGTACCAACTTTATGATTGTGATCATTCCTTCCTAAATAATCCGGTTTCCGGAGTCTACTGTTTAATTCTTTCAATGAAGGCTTCCCTATCACGGTTTTATACATGTTCCCTAACCTTTTGGTTTTACGTCTTGCTTCTAACTTTTCCCAACCAAGTTCCTTAATCATTTCATTGACACTATCCGTTTTCCCATATCTG